>JAPESX010000854.1:0-13533 GCA_029590615.1 Nemania bipapillata
TTATAAATTTTAAAGTTTTACTTTTATAAATTTAGCTGTTATAATATATACAGCTTTATATATAGCTTTTTATACCTAGCTAATAATTTTGTCCAGCGATTTAATTTTATAACCTAAAGCTTTAAANGCAATATTAANTTTTTGCATCTGCAAGCAATAGTATTTTTTAACTAATTATAAAGCTAATTTATAAACTTTTAGCTTTACTAATATTACTAAAATCTGCAATAGCTTTAAATAAGCTTATAAAAARTTATAGAAATACCAGCTGTTATTTAAAAAAATGCTAGCTTATTAAGCTGCTATTATTTTATATTTAAGCATACAATTAAAAAACCTTTAAAAAAAAAACTTTATAAAARCTAACTAAGTTTATTAACRTATAAAGTTATATTNAAAGCAGTAYTATATTAATAATACTGCTTTTAAAATTATTATAGCTATTATATTTATTTTTATAGCTGTTAATAAATTTATAAATAAAATTTATAACAGCTTTAATTTAAATAATAAYTTTAGCTTTTATAAAAATAAATTAAATTATTAYTTAGCTWTAAATAAAACTAGCTATATAAAAATAAACYGTAATTTTTTACGTTAATARTAAATTTACAAAAAGNYAGTTTTTTATAYTTAGCTAGTTTRCTGCTRATATATTTTTTATAYYAGCGATATTAGCTAAATNATAAACAAGTAATTTAGTACTAGTGCAAGCTAATAATAACTTTATAACGACTTTTTATTAAAATAATTATATTAAAAGCAATTTAATATTTTTAGCACTAGTTATAAAGCAATTTAAAAAAAATTTATAAGCAGTAATAAATAAAACTAAAAGCTTTAACTAGTTTTATATTAATTATTTAGTTTAACTAGCTAATTAACTTAACTAAATTAAACAATAGAAACAGCTAAATTAGTTAAACAAGCGTTTTTAGGGCTTAAGTCAGTTAAAACAAGTCAAGGGGCGANTTATTTGACTTGTTTTGCTTGGGGGAAGCGCTGCCCCGCGGCTAACTATGTTAAGTAATTATCCTTCTTGTTTGGTTCAGCGCGATGCTAACCACACCTTAGCTACACTGGAACCCACCTGAAAGTCCGGGGGCTTTATCCAATGTTTTTTACTATTCTATTTTATATTTAACTCTGATTCAACCTCAACGCAATGCTTGATCAATCTTCACCCATCGGTTTATTTACGCCCTCACTAAATGTGCCGGGGCGTTAACAGGCGCCTATGTGCAGGCTTCCATAGACCCCAAAATGGCAATGCCCGATATTTCAAAGCTAAATATGAGGCTCTGCCGTTTAGCAGCTTCCCAAGCGGGGTACTGCCTAAGCAGACGCCTGTAACAATTCAAAATGTTAAAAATGACACCATTAATCCCCAGTTGATTAACTGTATATGGCACGACACATAAACATTAAGCCGCAAGGTGGTAAGGGATGGGAGTTGATCTCAGTAAGTTCATCACCAAAAGAATAAACAATAGTAGCAAGGAGGGATCTATTTTATGATCGCGCAGGAGAAATGTCATGATTCCGATCTTCAATACTGTGTTGAAGTGAGGAACAGGGGGGATTGTTATGATTCGGGTATAGTGTGTTCAACTTTTATTTCTCCTATATAAATATTAGGGAATTTCGTGAAAAGAGCAAGGGAGGCAGGCAAGTCACATACATACAGAAAATCACGTTTAGAACCAATTAAATACTCCAAGCTTTATAAATATTCGGAAGCGCCATTGTGACTATAATCGGGCCTCGGCCCGTTTTAATACACAAGTATGCAGCGCCACTCACTCGCCAAGTCATTATGCTGTCGGCTGTATGCATTTGGGGGCGCATTCCTTCGCAACATCCCAATCAAACCCATAGCACAGAAAGCCTGCTGACGCGACAAGATGACAAGCGTCAAGAAGCCCAATCACGTCCTTAAGGGGGCCAGCATCACGGCGCATGAAGTTTGGATACAACATGCATACATTGATACCACTACAGCCTGCTCCTAAAAGATGGATGGAAGTGCACATGTGGTCTAGGAATAGCTGTTGGACTGGATGCGGCTGAGGAAATGTTGCCAAGCGTCGCCGTCTCTCAGTCTTATAAATTACCAAGAACATTGCCTAGGATATCACCGTGTGTAGATCTAACTTCCCAACATCATACCCTAATGCACATTGGATTAACCCGATATTTTTATTCGTCGTTACGGAAACGGTCATCAAGTAATGGATATTGTATCCATCCCCACAGGGGTTAAAGGCCCCCAAACCCTCAAGCTGGGCGCGAAAGAATACTGGCTTATGCCAGTCACAGGTGCGACCACTCAGCAGACCAGAGCTCAAAGATCAGAATTGCAACGGTTCGAGAGCGAGGAATTGAGTAAAGTACCCGATTATACCTATAAGAAGCTTGTAGGCTCAGAAAAGAGGATTCGCCTTTTGCAACTCCGGAGCGGAACCACCCATGGATCAGAGATATTTTGCGAACTCATTCAGGCAGACTATCAAAACAGTTTCCATATTCCCACCAGGCTGGATAGTGGAGAGGGCGGGCGTAGTGGGAAGGGGACTAGGAGCTCTGGAGGGGGAGCAACCGCGGCAGAGCAGTTCCGTGTACAAACGCCCAACGAGAAGGAGAATGCGGAACAGGAGCTCATGAAGCAGTGGAAAGACGTGGAATCGAAGAAAATAGAGTATGAAGCTCTATCATGGTGCTGGGGCGTAGAGCCCGCCGATTACGCCATAAAGATAGAAGAGAATGGAAGGACCTACAAGAAGAGGGTCAGAAGAGAATTAGCCTTGGCATTGAAGTACCTCAGGCTGCCAAACCGGTCTCGAACGCTCTGGATTGACGCTGTCTGCATCAATCAGGACGATTTTGAAGAGCGAAACCACCAAGTGCAGATGATGGCGAGAGTGTACACCAGAGCCAAAGAAGTCTGTATTTGGCTTGGAGAAGATACCGACGAGAGCAAGATAGCCATCGACTTTATTCACCATGAAATTATGGAGCTTAAAAACTTCGACGCTATATGTTCTGATAAGCGTTATACGGAAAAGTGGCAGGCACTGATGATGCTGATGCAGCGAGACTGGTTTTCGCGGCGTTGGGTGGTTCAGGAGATCGCCTTAGCCACCAAAGCCCGTCTCTACTGCGGCCCAGACTCCATACCATGGAAAGAATTTGCCGTTGCCGTCGAGTTGTTTGTAGAAGTCGAAACCGCTTCTCATCGCCTGTCCGAGATCATGCAGAAAGACGAAAAGTTTCGCCATATACCGAATTGGTTTGAGCATGTTTCCGAGCTTGGCGCTAGTCTTCTTGTGCAGGCAACAGGAAGGGTCTTTCGTACTCAGAGAACGCCGATGCAGGACGATCCAGCAGATATGCTCAGGGATGAAGGTCGTAAAAAATACGAGGAAAATTTAAAGAAGCATAAAAATCAACTCACAAAGCGGATGATTAAAATCAAGACAATTGACCCTTTAGATCGAAGAAGCCTACTTAGCCTCGAATACCTAGTATCCACCATGTTCATTTTCAAGGCCACCGAGCCAAGAGATGTTATTTACTCTCTGCTAGCTATAGCGAGGGACGCGGCACCATTTGCGCACACGTCAGGCTTCAAAAACCGGGACGCGTCACTCCTAGTTGTATCCCTTTTAAACACGTTTCTCGAGGAGAAGCCTTTCGTGGTCGACTATAATCGACCCTACGCAGACGTTTGCAGGGATTTCGTCGAGTTTTGTATTCACCGCAAGCACAAGCTAGATCCAGTACAAGCTTTAGACATCTTGTGCCGCCCATGGGCGTTGGACCCACCGTCTGGCAAGTCAATTCACGCCAATTCTGACATCAAAGATTCAGCTAGCAAGAAGGACCGGCTCATGCCGAAAAAAAAGGGCTTTTGGAAAAAGGCGGAGCTTAGGGCCGAGAAAAAGGAGGTAGAGGATGGAGCCGAGAAAGAGGAGATGGAGGATAGGGCCGAGGAAGAACGCCTCAGAAAAGAATATATACAGTATATTACGACCAAGAAGGACTGGGAAGGCAGGTGGGAAATTCCAAAGGGTTGGGATGAAATCCAATCCAAATACTTCCCTAAAGTCAAGGAAGACAAGGATGGGAAGGCAGATGCGGATACAGGCGATGACGTGGAGAGCGTAGCCGAAAAGGATGATTTAGACGAAAAAGAGAATAAGTGGTCGAAACTGCCCTCGTGGGTAAATCCGGCCTCAAAAGCTCCGTTTAGTCTTTTCCACCACCCGGGCCAGTCAATATACAAAACAGGCCGGGCGGCAGCGGATCCATTGGTCGGTCACCCACAAGATGGCCACAGGAATTACAGTGCCGCACAGACAAGACCGGTGGATCTCGAGCTCGTGAAATTTCGGAGGCGGCCTCAGCTCGGGCACTACAGTCTGTACGTGACGGGGTTCGAGCTGGACGAGGTCAACATCGTGAAAGATGCCTCCCAGGGAGGTAACATACCCAAGGCTTGGTTGGACCTGGCAGGGTGGGAGGCACCATATTCCTTTGATCCGCCGGACCAATTTTGGAGGACCCTTGTAGGAGACAGGGGCCGCGACAATCGTAACCCCCCCTATTATTATGCCACGGCTTGCAAAGAGTCCGTACATAAAGGTGGCATAGCCAGCAACAGTGTGAACACCTCAGCTTTAATTGATCATGAGCGAAACTCTATTGTCGCTGAGTACTGCAGGCGAGTTCAATCCGTCATTTGGGGCCGCCGCCTCTTCAAGACAACCAGTGGCACGCTAGGACTCGCGCCTGATGGCGTACAGAAAGGTGACAAAGTCTGTATTTTATATGGATGTACAGTCCCTGTAATACTACGGATGCACAAGAAAGAGAAGAAGGATATGGAGGACGAGGTCATAGAAGACAGAGTCGAACATCTCAAGGCTCTAATTCGAAAGTGGGAACAGAATTGTGAGCGTAAAGCTACCTACGGGCCCAAAAAGGACTACCAAGACACCGAGGAGAGGGACGTGATGATGAAAGCGAAAGCTAAGGCTGACGAAGCCCTCAGATGCGATCGCGCCCTCAGACGCAGTCGCATGAAAGTCTTGGAAACTCCTGTCACGGAACAGATCTGCAACGCTATACCACAACACCACTGTAAAAGTAGAACGTTGTCAAGTTGGAGACTTAACCCTTTACCGGCACTTAGAAGGACCGTGACAACTCCTCAAGAGGAAAACTCGAGTAGTAGTTGCAATAACTCAGTCCACTTTCAGGAAACCTCTCTGAATGCGCAAGATAACAGCAATGAAGGGAGTGAAACTCGTTACACCCAAAGAGAGAAAGGGAAAGGCAAGGATTTAGGACTCGGCGAGCAAGCCGACGAAAGTGGCCCAAAGCAAAGTCAAGAAGAGGATAAGGGAAGCAAGGGGCTAAAAGAGAAGGGCCTCCCTCCCCCAGGGCCTGGACATCTAAAGAGAAGGAAAACAACCTTTCAAGAAAACAAGCAAAAGGCTCAGGAGGAGAGCCCCAGTTGTTACTACGATTTCATCGGGGAGAGCTATGTGCATGGGATGATGGATGGTGAGGCTTTGCGGAAGAAATTCTACTTTGATATTGCCGACCGGGCGTTTGAGCTGAGATGAGGAAATGGCCATATGTAAGCAATCTAAGCTTTGACTTCGTTTTATGCTTCGATTAGGTTAGTTTCTGCTGCGCCTGAGTAGGGAGTTGCTGCCTCAGGTTAGATACCATTTGTAGCATGATTAAATAGGCTAGTCAGAGGATTAGAAGTGTGTATTCCCGCTGGAGTCAATTAATTTGCATAGAAATATCTAAGGAGTGACGAGAGGAATGTTTAATAAACTTTCTGGTATTTATTTTCATGTAATACACCACGGCGTCTCTGGCTTACGCTAATTCATAGTGACTTAGTATTAAATTTAAGATTAAGCTTACCAACTGTCGTATAATTGAAACAGGAAGTCTTTAATATATTGAACCAATTTCAACAAGCTACAAGTCTAAACTTTCAACAATACCCATTATAAAAATGTCCAAGAACCTCTTTGGAGCTTGCAGCAAGGAGGCTAAAGTTGGTGCTAGTAATACCTTCGACTGCATTAATAAATTCCAACTGCATTCATCTTAGATTTCCAAACTTTTGTTTGCTCTTTGAGTATATACATAGTCCATGATATAGAAATCCACAAATTTGTGAATCGGATAGGAGCCTGGGCAGTAACAAGATCAGATCCACTAACAACTATAATATACGTAATCTAACCTCGTAAACAATAATCGTAGGATTTCCGGGAACAAGATGAAAAGAATTGCTCAGCCGAGACACTAACAGAGGATTTTTCAAGATAACTGACCGAATCGGNCCTCTAAAAGAGTGGTTTCCCCAAGCCGCCAAGGGTCGCCAAGTACTCCAAGGCAAACCCTAGGTAGAGAAATTACACCGTGAGNMCCTTGATGGCAATGCGCTGCTGCGTGGGCGTTGTCAGGTCTGCCGGTATAGCCGGATAGCTGGCCCCTGCCATAGCACCGGCAACGAGAGCCGAGGCCCATGTTAAAGGGGCGACAATAGACTTCATACTTGTGCGCGCAATCTCTCAGACACAAGCCGTTGTCGAAGTCTCTTCTTGTCTCTCAAAGTCTATAAACCTCAAAAACTAGTCGCCTACTCTTCTGCCTGCTCGGCCAGACGTCTCAGCCAGTTACTGTCCACTAACACGCAGGTTCACATGGTGACACGACTTGAGCAGCGAGAGGGATCTGCATTTTATACAGCCAATGCACCAGCGAACCAAGATGAGGTTAATGGTCACCACGTGCATGCAGACCCGAGGCAAGGACTCCACATCGCAGAGGTCGAATTCCGCGATGGGCGTCTGATGCGGCCTTGTTTACAGGCTAGCTTCCCTTTGCAGTCAGCTAGGCACATCTCGCGTGGAGGTGAGCCGGCGTCCCGTGGCTGTCTTGGGCCGGCTGATTGGACGGGAGCTGACGCCGGGGTTTCGAGCTCGAGAAAGGGAGATGATCGGCCCTAAGCTCAACCAAGGTTTCTTTCCGCCCATGTGCTTGCGCAAGCCGAATCTCCCGAGTCGGGATTGGCTATCGAGATCATCGACATTGGCATGCGTACGTGGACTGGTTTTTTGTCGTTTCTGATTGATGTACAATGTATGGTCGTAGACCGGTTATGCAGAGTGCAGAGAGCTTGCAAGCGGTGCGATCATTGATGGGCTGAAGAAGTATGATATCACTCGGCCTCTAAACGATCGCCTAGCGTAGCGAACCGAAAAAGCCACACACACTAGGACTAAGATCACTAGAAACACGACATTTATCTAATACAGATCGCAACAGCCAAGATACGAGAATCGCTAGCGGTGAGCTTATTCTCATCCAATCACCGAATTCTAAGTTCTAGTGAGTAAGCATAGGTATACAGCAATGTCAAGCTGTGAGAACCGAATGACAGATCTAAAATTCTAAATAAAGTACTGTAACCAGAATTGGAAACCTCCCCCACAGCCCGCACGGTCCTACATATGCATGATCTATGTGATCTGATAGGTCAACTAGATCAGTTAGATCATGGTCACGTGACCTTTGGTCGTGACTCCCAATTCAGGCGACATGGTAGCGGGGAGCTTCCTCCAGTTCGGCCCAACCAGTGGGAAGGGTAAGTTCGTAACAGTTTTCTCTTCCTATTTGGACTAATGACCCGAAAAGGCTCGCGACTGGCAAGCTCAGCTCGTTCAAAGTCCACGGTCCTAACATTGTCACCATGTGCGGCATACAGCACGTTGCGCGGCTCGGCATCGCGGTGGAGAAGCTTGAGCGTGTGGATTGCTTGAAATGCCCTGCTGCTCGCGTCAACGAGTATATCCTTGATAGTCCCGCGAGGCATGTCAAACAGTGGCCTTCCAACCTATCTCAAGAAGAGGAGATGAAGGAAAACACCACCGTTATAGTAGCAAGGCAGTTCTAGGTAGGTGCCATTTTGGGAGGTCTTCTAAATGTCCAATTACTCCACTTTGTCGAGTCAATCCCTGTACTCTTCGTTTCTCCCGATTTCTGGAATTTAAGATTGCCTTGCTCGTCCCGCGCAAACAAAGTCATTTGCGAACAAGCGAAGCTCTGCAACTTTTGCGCCGTTTCCGGCTCGGAGATCTGTAGTTCATCATCCGCCCAGCCCGATAGCCCGTGAATAAGAAGTGCAATGGCCGAGTTCTTCAGGGCCGGCTGATGGCGGGTCATGATAATGGTAGCGACGAGGAGTATAGAGGCCAACAGTACCTCTAGAGCCGGAAGCGCGAGCCAGGCCCAGTCGACGCGATAGTACGACTCGGTGAAGACTTCGTATCCGCTGAGTGTGGTTGTGTTGACATTATCCCCTCCGGGCCTTAGCATGTATTCCGTGAGCGCCGCCGCCATATCGCTGGCATTTGTTTCCATGTCAATACCCGCCGTAGCCAGCCACGCGATGAGTTCCTCCTGCTGGTCTTGGAGGAAGGATCCCATCGAGCGGAACACGTACTGAGAGATGTTATAGGTCTTGCCCGATGCGGAGCTGGAATACAGATGCGAGATCGGATATGAGGTATTAGGGAGGATCCCAGTAGCGTTGGGACCGTTGGACCAGTTGCAGCAGCTAGGTTCGTGATACTTGGCCTTGAGGTAGGGACAGTCGCAAGCCTTCCAGGCCAGACTAGAAACGATATCGGCTGTCCTCTTTCCCGAGGACGCAACCATGTTGTGATACGTTCTGTTACACCAGTAGAAGTCGACAATGTACGAGTCAAAGCTGTGCACGTAGTCACTGAAGGCCTGACGAAATGCGGGACTATGAAAGTCGCCCGCGTTCGGCCACGGCATGAACTCTTGCGACCGATCCTTGTTCCCCACAATCCAGAACGATGCGATACTTGCCGTCGAGTTGATAATGGAAGACTGTAGAGTAAAGGCCTGTCTCATGACATCCGGAATCCCGTATATGAGGGTGAGCGAGATGCGGTTAGCAGCATTTTCGGTGGAAGGCAGCCCGGTTGGAAATTCATAAGTGCAGTTGGCAAGGGCAAAGTCTGTGGTATTGGGTAAGTCGTGTCTGATGTCGCAGTCGTAGGGCACCGAATATGTCACGTTGTGGAGATCGCTGCATACGGCAAGAGTTGAGAAGTCGTCCCATTCGCAGCGAGACGCTGTGTCGCTGCAGCTGTAGAATGGGGTGCGGACGGAACCGGCCAGCACGCTTCTGAATGCCTTCATTAATTCGAGTTCGTCTGAGTATCGTGTTGAGCCATTGTCTGTTCTCTAGTATTAATAACAATAGGTCGCTTGGCTATGTCATCGCAGAGATAATGACTGCCAGTTAACACGAGCAATCACTTAGCTCACATGCTTGTTTCCCAGGAAACAGCTGCGCAATGGTGGCTTCGCTGATCTGGTGGTCCGACATGGAACGAATCGAAAAGTACCCATCGGCCCTACTCGTCAGAACCGAGTCGCTAGGTATCTTGCGATCTCTCGTCCCCACGCTGATAATCTGCTGAGTGCTAGGCTCTATGCCTAGAGCGAGGATGCTCAAGAGTGCGAGCCCCAAGACCAGGACGCTCCGGATGCGCCACGTGGTGAGCAGCATGAAGGAGCCCCAGGGCCCGCGGCTCGAATCGTCGAGGAGCGAAAGATCGTACATGGCGCGCGGCCGGGTTGAGAAGTGCCGCCACTTGAGCTGGCCTAGACACGCGGTAACCGAGACCAGCATGGCCGTCTTCATGACTGTCGTGATGACCGCGACGAGGGAGTTGGGCTGGATCGGAAGCGTCCACTCGGAGAGGGCTATGTTCNTGAACTTTTTTGAGGAGGCCGACGATGAGTGAGAGGCTTGCGATGCTTAGAAAGGTGGCTCCGAACTCCCACCACCACGGCCAATTGATCGCCATTGTAATGGGTGGGATTTGACATAGATTTGATCATTCGGCAAGAGAGATAGAAAACTGGGAGGAAGTTGAATAGAGCAAGAGGAAATCGGGGCCCGGCACCAGGTTCCTTTTCAGGACATTGGCTCGGAGTGACCAGTGTCTATAATTATCGTGTGCCTGCTGCTAATGGGTAATGTAACCTCACGGTAAGGCATAATATCCTTGTACTTGGGAGAAGTGCTAGCTGGGAGAGCGCACGTAATGTAGCCAAGACAGTAACAAACTCGAGTGTTTGAATCCGTGGTGTTTATGTTGTAACCATCCGTAACTAATGTGAGCGTACTAAATACACTCCGTGCCATCGGGTTGCACATGCTAGGATAACATGGGAGGACACGGCACGGTCTTTCAATGCATATACAATCCTGCTCAACACTCCGCAGCCCCCATCTAGCATTCAGTTGTATACGTAGGGTCCGAAACACCAAAATTGGTACCTTGACTTGTACACTCAGCCATGGTTATATTGGGGGCAGGGGGCAGGATTTGATCCCCCCTTTAGCTCTCTATCCATTTGTTTGACTTGTCCCCTCCCAAAACGTCTTTGGCCGGCGAGAGTCACTGTACGGTTCCAAAATCCACTGGTTGACTATTAGCTGGCCTGCCATATATACCGTTTCCTTGCTTTCCCAGCTCGGTTTAAGGGCCCCCCTGTTTGGTAGGTTGGGTAGTGGTGAACGACATGGTAAGAACAGATTGCCGTTTGAGAAGTAGTATAAGGCATAGGCCAGGGAGCTGAAGTGAGAGGTTTTGAGTTGAGGGGTCTAAGTGTATATCTGATGGAAAGTAGGTATCAAGATCAAGAGCCGCGTGCGGCACGTGTTATTTTTCGCGTTGTTATTTTGTACTGGGGTTAGGTTTGGTCTACATTCCTCGGCTCTTATTAGTATTTATATCACACTTGGACCTTATCTTGTAAACTTCTTATCGCCACGCTCAGGTAGTCAACTGAGTGTTCCGATATGGTGATATGCTATGGCTGATGAGGTGCTAAGTAGGAGATGCCGAGCGTTGCATGTTTGGGGCTCCACCAGGGAGGGAGGAGACCAAATGCGAATGCGCGGCTCTAGCCGAGAGGGAAAAGGTCCCTGCATGTGCCTATGCGTCTGTATATGCACGTCATATTTTTGAACAGGAACGAGCAGTCCTACACAGATCAGTCTTTTTAGACTGACACTTTAGCATCCCCTCTTTTGTATATTGGCAGAGCAAAGTTAATTCCTTTATGTGGCCTTGCCCTTACCGACTTATTCGGTGCTAGAAGCAAATAATATTCAATTATTTTTTCTGAGTCTCAGTAGCTACTGACCCTCCAAGGCCGCTCTGCTTCCGCGACACGCCAGACTTTGATGCGTATTAATGTTCGAGCTGACGCACTATTGATAATGGGTCAGTACAAAACGTTTACTCTTGTACTCTTGGCTTGTCGTAGGCAAGATGTCCATCGATTCGTATCCGGTGACAGTAATAGACCAGAAACACCTAAGGAAAAGAATAAAAAAATACTGGGAAAATTTGCTCCTGAAAGATTATGGAAATATCTGGGGCTTCAATGAACAGAAGACTATGAAATCCCGTTTCGAATAGGTTCTGACTTAAATTCGGACCGGTGAACTTTTGGACGATGCAAAGCGCATGGGATGCTATTAAAGCTGCTCTGCGAAAGCACAACACAACCCTTGAAATTCTTGGGCTGCGCGGTTGTTATGGTGTTCTAATCGCACGGTTTTAGAAAGAATTAGTGTGCGGCATAAACCTTGACCAACGCTTTTTCACGACCCTAGCTATCCAAAAGCTCAGAAAAACGATGCCCAACCTGATGGCTCTGCCGATAAAAACGAGCTACCTATTCAGCAAGGCAGCGCTTCGGTGCCCTCACTCGGAACTGCTGGCCAGGATGCGGTGGTTGCTCGCCTCAAGCTTATTACAGCAGAGACAGCTGTTCCTTGTACTAACGAGGAGGATGCAACGCTAATGACCGCATGCGAGGGCTTTGATAAAACGCGGCCGATAACTGAGGCCTTCAAGTCGGCGACCAAGATAAAGCGAAACGATAAGGACGTTATCCAGAGAATTGAATACCTCGGCCTCAATCTCGGTCACGGGCCTAACCCCGAATGCGAAAATCACTCCTCTTCCTCTTTCCAAGGTTCACAGAAACGTTGAACTTCTAAGGAAGACGAATTTCTCGAGACCCTCCGGAATGGATACAACAACGAGAGCAGGTATCAGGCGTGAGAGAAGGAGTTTAACCTTACCAGGACTGACGAGTCTAAAAACTAGACTTGTTCGTCTGTCTAAAAACCCCCGTGGAAAGCTTCATAGATGGACACTGGAAGAAGACGATTTACCTGCCCTGCTATCCTGACCTGAGCAAAAGGTGGAAGCTCACCAAAAAGCTCGCCCTGACGTGGGAAGAAGCATTCGGACATTCGAGGACTGCATGTGCCATCCGGCATAGGCTGTACCCTCTATCAGACACTGTCACGTCGGAAGGCATGGAGCGATGCAACAGGTGGCCCCCATCGGAAGACGCTTGGTTGCCGACAGTGACGAAGGAGGAAGTAGAAGATAAGGACTGACAACCACTCCACATGGCGTTTGTGGATAAGTTTGGTATGGGGCGAACCGCAAATGCGCTTGGTGGTAGACGGGTATATCTACGACAAGCTGCAGCCGAAGCTAAAGACAAGACCCGCGGCTCTTTGGACGAGGAGACAGAGGAACGCGAGAATGCTGTGTTATTTGTCACTATGTCATGTTTTCGGCGGATATTTATTCGTCAGCTGAGTCAGTGTTCAGCGAGACTCGAGCTGGAGCGAAGCTCAACAGCTCTCTGGACAAGGACTGTGAGACAAGCCAGGTGCTTGCGAGGTTTCTGGGCTGGGATCGGGGCAGGTTTGTGTTACTATACTATGTATTTTGGATAATCATTTCACCGACTCAGCAAGACACGGTAACCTGTAGTACCTAACAAAACAACCACGTTGAAAAGACAAAGTCCATTCTGACTCCATTCGTATGTGCGCCTTACTGTTCTTCACCGCTGATGTATGTAGATCTGTCTGTTCCAGTCTCAGACCGATTCACAAGCTCGGTGTAGGCGGGATGGGATGAGGGAGAAGAGTCAGAGGTGACTGCAGCTCTTTATGAATCATTTACTCCAAAGTCGCCCCGCACGTCAATCATGCTGGGCTTGTAGACAACTACAGCGGCCCCGCATTTTTTGCCGGACGGCATCTCTTGACTCCCGTACAGTGACTGTGTGTGGTGCCATTYTTTTTTTTTTTCAATTGAGTCTTGCCCCAGGTTTTTGTCCGGCTTCGCTCCAATCCAGAGCCAAACCTTCCTTAGCTAGCCTCTCCCACCTTCCTCGCCTCCCTCTTCCTCCAACCACTTCTTTTCTTTTTCATCATCCTCGATCCGGAAGCAAAGACTGGCATTATCGGATTCTCTTTCAATTCAATGAGCGCTTGTGCTCACTCACGCAATTGAGTTCTTTCCTTTCCCATCCCACCCCGACTTTCCTCCCCTCCGAATCCATCCACTCCTCGGC
>JAPESX010000855.1:0-13522 GCA_029590615.1 Nemania bipapillata
CTCGCGCCGCGTCTCGTCGAGTTCATCTCGAGCGACGGCGTCAAGCTCGGCGACAAGGCCTCCCTAGAACACGAGATACACCAGATCACGGGCATCGGCCTCAATGCACTTCGCGGGAGCGACTTGTCCGATTTCACCTTCGAGGAGCGCATGTCGTGGATGGAGGGCCGACAGACGAAAGAGGAAGAGTATGCATTCTAGAGCTGAATTTTCGCAGTTCTACCAAAGCTGATGTTCCTACTTGACCCCATAAATACCGAGTGAAATCTTTACTACTTCGTAAGCGGTAATATCTAACTCCTTGCTCTGATATAGAGACATAGTGTACTCCTTATTTGGCATTTTCGGAGTCTTCTTGTCACTCATCTACGGTGAAGGGAAGGATCACGCTCATAAGCGACTCCGCGCAGAGATCGGAAATCCATCTACACCATCCCAGAGCGTTGAAAGCTTCTCAACGCCTACGACTGTGGGATCGTGGGCGACAAGTCTCGACAACGTCTCTGCGCCCGCGACCGTCGAGCCATTGACGAGAAGTTCTAGTGTAGTCATCTGCTTTAAATGTTCGTCGGGCACCGTCCAGCTGACCACGATAAATCACCAGATACTGACTGTCGTTAGGTGGGAAGCATGGTCATTACGCAAATGAACCGCACTGCTATACGTGTGAGTTGTGTTAATAGGCCGCCATCATCATTTTACTAGATATAACATGGTATGAATTACTGACCATGAACAATTAGGTGGAGAATTTGGTCACTACGCAAATAAGCACAAACCTCAGTCTTCGTCCGATTTCTGTAGAAAATGTAAGTGTCGCCGTGCTCTCTAGCTAGATCGGAGTCTCCTAATAGCATACTAGGTCGTCAATATGGTCATCAATCCAAGGATGCCCATTGCTACAGATGTAAGCTGCAATCAACAACAACGAGGTTGATGAAAACTAATCCTAATCAACAAGGTGGCGCATACGGTCACTATAAACCGGATTGTCCCGAGGAAGAGGAGGAAGAAGAGGAAGATTCAGAGGGATACTCTTCGGGGAGTAATGACAGTTGATACTCCGTCCACTGGGCCAGAGTTATGGGACGAACACTGTGTAAATAGAGCCTTCAATGACGAAGGAAAATAGCGCAACAATATATGATGATATTAGGTAGAATGTTAGTTGGATAAAGTTGTACTGCTCGTCTGCACGTCTGATTGTTCTGACATTGGTAGAGTCTCATCCCTCTCGGCTTTAACCTCGACACCGTCAATCACGAGTATGCGTCCTACCGGCACAGGCTTTGCCAAAACAACAGTCTCAATACCAGCGGGACTCGTTTCCTCAGGGCCCATGGGTAGCGCATCGATATCGATGTCTATGTTTAACAAGGCTTTAAGGATGACCGAGCTTCCTGCCTTGCTCATGACCTCATTTGCTTCTTTACATAGTTCTGAGCACACGCACTCGGGGCACCCCGACTCACAATGGCAATGTTGAACACGATCTAGTGCCTGGACGAGAAGCATGTCAACGAACTCGAAAGCCTTGGTGCTGATGCCAGACCCATTGGCACCACCTTTTGCATCGTAAAATGTCAGGCGAGCTGGACGTTTCCTTGAAGTTTCCTTCTGTGCGAATTCTTTCAACCCCGCCTTGCATTCAGTCCGTACATCGCCAGGCATGCTTATGACAAAGTTAGGCATGAGACTCATGACAGCATGCTCTGCGGCGTGAATCGCTCCGGCTACATGAAAACGGCGATCGACAAGAATTTCAAGGGCTCGCTTAGGTACGTCGAGCCACAAGCCCTTGCTATGCCGGATAATTGGGGGGTTGTCAACTTGAACAGCATCAAGAATGCGTCGGCGTTTATCCACCTTGAAATAGCCAAAGACGTTCTGCGTGATGCGGATCGAGCCATAAAACGCCCGGGACAACGATTTTGGAATTTTGCGGATAGCTTCGCACTCTATCGGGTCGATATCGGTAAAATCTCTCTGCTGTGTCGTCCACTCTACCTTGACCCTTTCCACCTTAGCGATCTTCCGATCAGGTTGGAAATCACGCACAAGATAAGAGTTGCCTTGATGTAGGAAGATAGCGCCGTCATATATAGTAAAGAAGGCCCTTGATGCCTCGAGCTCCTCTAGGACAATATTCTGCCCTTGCGAAATGTCAACAATAGCGAAGTGGTCGTCTTCTGTGTCCCGAATAGCTACGAATTTTGCTGGTGTTGGTCGAAACCTATCGTGGCAGTGATAATAACCTAACTCGTCTTTAACTAGACGTTCTTCGGACAGTTTAGCAAGGTCTGGCGTGAAATAGTGTGCATCCTCGGCTGGTCTAATCGGCATCTCATAAGCCGCACATTGTATGTGGCCTTCGAGTACTAGCATATTATTGAGGTCAACTTGAAGCTCGCAGTTGGGTTTGGTGAAGAGCTCATCGGGGTTTTGCATATAATGTTGATCCGAAGGAAAGCCATCCCCAACAAGAATAGAGAGGGAGTCTTTGTTTCTTCTGCCCGCTCTCCCACTCTGCTGCCGCAGATTCGCAATAGTATAAGGAAACCCCAGAGTGATAACACAGTCTAGAGTACCGATATCAACGCCTAGCTCAAGAGCTGTAGTTGCAATGATGCCTAGCAGTTTACCTTCGAACATTTCGCTTTCTATTCTGCGACGATCCTGTGGTGTATACCCACCACGATACCCCATCACACGTGCCACGCATTCTGGACGACCAAGTGATTCAAGTTCAGACCTTGTGGCTGTAACCAGCTCTTCACATTGTTTTCTGACTCGGCAGAACGCTATGACACGGACACCCCTAAGAATAAGTTGACAGAAAAGGCGAGCACATTCGGCAAGCGCACTCCCACGACCGCTTGAAGGATCGCCGGGGTCCTTATAAGGCGTGTTCCAACATATGAACTCTTTTCGACCAGAGGGCGAACCATCAAAGTCGATGAGATGCACGTCATCGATGCCAAATATTGTCTTAAAATGTTCTCGGGGGTTTGCCACAGTAGCGGAACAGGATATGAACTTCACCCGACGGTTGCCGACCGCTGCGCAAATTCGTCGCAGTCTTCTCATGATAAACGCAACGTGGGACCCCATCAGACCATTATAGTAATGCAGTTCATCAACTTGGAAGCTATCAGAAACGTACTCCGTAAGCTATACAGAAACGACTCACCGACAACGTAACGTAGGTTCTTAAGGAATGTCCTCCATCGATCTTCTTGGGGCAATATTGTGATATGCAGCATATCCGGATTTGTGAAGATGATTCGAGCTTCATCACGTATTTGATTTCGCTCGTACATGGGCGTGTCGCCATCGAAAGTTTCAACAAGGATATTTTCCAGACCTACCAAGTAACCAAGCATATCTTTCAGACTCCTCTTTTGGTCCTGAGCTAACGCTTTTGTAGGAAATATATACATCGCACGTGTATTGGGATCTTTCTCTAATGCATGCAAAACTGGAAGTTGATAGATTAATGATTTTCCGGAACTTGTTGATGTAGAAACGACAACATTTCTTCCAGCGTGGAGACTGTTTATGGCTTCAGCCTGATGGGCGTAGAATTGAATGATGCCCTTAGCGTTGTAGAGAGCATTCACCATGTCCTGGCTTAGCACAAAATCAAGCTCACCATAGACGGCTTCTTGTGCGTCAAAAACCCGATGACCGTCAGGTACGATCTGACCTGTGTACCATGGACTATCCTTGAGTTCCTGAACGATCTCCGGAATGCTTTTCCTCTCCTTTGGGATGGATTTCGGAATGATGCTAAACTGGGATTCCGACTTAGTGGGTTCAGGCTCAGATGGAGAAGGGATATACGCCTCGGCCTCTTGGCGCAGCATAACTTCTGGGTCAAGCTTCTCTTGTACGCAGCGGTTGATAAAGGCATTGATGGCACCGAGGAATTTCTGGTTGCGCTTCTCGATTAACGTTGTCATTTGCTTTTGACTATACACGGGCATCTTCAGGTCTTCATCTCGGAGCCGTCTGGTTGGGTTCACAGGTTCCCCGGACTTCCGATTCTGAACTTGGCGCTTCAAGTCACCGTCCACGAACTCGAAAAATAGCACCTCGTTTCCACCAGAGGGCAGGTCATCCGGGTGTCGGCTTCCGATGCCATCCATACCCGTCAGACCCCCTACTGATGCATCTGGGGCTGGTCCCTGTATTGTGATATTCCTCGGGGAACTAGATTTGAACGTTGTGTCTCGCTCAGAACCTTTTATATCAATCTGCAACATTACTTCATCTACATAGCCAAAGTAGACACCTTCTGGTCGTATTGCTACGATGGCAGCTACATCTTCGACTGTCAGCTCCCGTTTCGTATGGGATTCAACGGCCGAGCGAATGGTATCAAATGTTGTCGCGAGATGCTTTCTGGTAGAACAGAAAGTGAAGACTAAGTTTAGAGCTCGATGAGTCTTCTCTAACTCGGTAAATCGCGAGGGCCAGTCGATCAGACACTCAGCAGCTTGTGTGCCTACTACAGTCTTTTGCTTCTTCTGCCGACCCGACGCAATTTTCACCGTCGCCGGTTCTTTTTCTTTTGGGATTTCCTTGATGCCAGTACCGCCATTATCAGTTATCAGATTTGTACCATCCGTAGGATTCGGCAAAGAGGAGCTATCTCCAGACAGGGCTTGTTCTTGACAAGAGTCTGTTTGCCTCCTCTTTCGTTTGATGATTCTATTAGAGACAGTCGCGGCCTTGAGAGAAGACATCTCACTTATAGTCTAGATGCATTGAGTTGGGCGGATATCTGAAAAGCGCCATATGTTAAGAGAATATGGCTCAACAAAGTAAGTAGCCAAGCGGGACCTTTCCAAGTCGCGGTCTGCGTCGTTCCTTTCAGCGCTATGAACATGGTACATGGTGCGCGAACGCACGTGACGTCATGTAAAACCCCTATACAGGAATCCGTATTGCTTTATCTCCAGCAACATTCACCCCGATACCCACATAGGCAGGAAGAACTCTTTATCTAGGCAGGTAGATATCAACGTACCTAGGTACATGTAGGTATTTGCTGTAGGTACTCTCAAAGTTTCATCCTGTATAAACGACCATTGTCTGTCTCCTACGAGGTAATCCTTAAGAAAGCGTCTATATGCCACCGTATCCCACTCGACTGGAACATCCCAAGGAGAGTGACCATACCCTATCCATTTAATCCTACTCCCTAGCCTTCACCTTGGCTTTCGCCTCCGTCGCTGCAAGGACGGGAATATCCATATTCATATCTAGATCGACCTTATCTAAGATATGAACCTCACATTTCACGGTCTCACAAGGATCCTTGCCATACTGGACCGTGATGGACGGCTTCTCGCGTTTGAGCACCATGACCGCAAATTCGGCCTACGAAATTAGAATAACAGGTCAGCCATCGGCGTGTAGAAACGAACAGTAGACTATAATACCACGACCCAATCTAGGTACACAAGCCTAGGTATAGACAATAGAGGACACATATACATATATATATATATATGTGTGTGTGTGTGAGAGAGAGAGAGAGAGAGAGAGAGCTCACGTGTAAGAAATAATGAAAATGGGCTTACCTGGTTCTTCCAGCTCCCAAACCGGTACTCGTACTCTGCCCAGCCATCCTCGTTAGACCCGAGGCAAATGACGCGGTCGAGGTTATAGTAAAATAATTTCTTGAAGAAGGCTTCTAGCGAGGTAGATTCCACATCCTTTGCCTGCCCGCGTACGCGGATAACCCGCGACGGAAGCTGGAGGTGAGCCTTGAAGGGTTTCCACTCGGCCACGCGCACGCGGTTCCAGCGGGCACAGAGTTGGACGCCGCCTAATCCCTGGCTCGGCAAAGATTGAGTCGACATCTCCGGGGGGCCCAAGTCGATCAGGTTAGGCTCTTGATACTCAGGGGTTGGCGTGTCCTCCTGGCCTTTTGTTAGTAACAGCATGGGTATGACTTTCGGTTCTGGCTCGACTTACATGTGGTGCACGCAAGGTCCCATCATTGATTGCCTGCATGACATTTGCGGCATCGGTATGGCGGAAAAAAGTGATGGTAGCGGCGGAAGTACGGTGCTCCTCGACTGCTTCATTGATATAGGTTGCGAGGATCTTGCCTCGGCCCTTTAGCTGTTGTATCACTAAAGTTAATAATGTCCGCTTATGGTAGAAAATACTTGGGGTTTCGGGGTTTTCGAGGGCTTGCGTGAGTACCAAGAGCAAAAAGTGTCGAGAAAGACAATTCTTGGCTCTTTGACGAACTAAAAAGGGGGTAAAAGACTTCAGACAACTAACCAAGTCCATAAGACCGCTGTACGAAGCGGACTGGTGCGGGAGCCCTGTCACCCACAGGCTGGTGTTCTTGGAGTTCGGGATATCGGCCGACTGATTCGAGGCTATGGTCGGGTCGCCGCGGTAGTTGGGCGACGGACCTGGAACCTTATGCTGGGACGTATTCTCCATTGCCATCATCATCTTGGTAATATCGTCACTACGCACACGGAAGCTTGGGGGAGTTGTAGCTGGGGCCAAGACTCGCTGTCTCCAATCCGTGCTCGACCAAGCCCTGGACATGTAGTCTTGGTGAGCTTTGCGGCCAGCATCACCCTCCAGAGCTGCATAAGTTGGTTTGAAGTGTCGATTCATGGTGTATATTTGAACCGCTATAATTCAAGAGAAGAGGGTTTATATATATAGTAGGGATCTTCGGTGACCAGGCCAAGCATGCCTGGAGGTGGTTGTACAAGGCTTGTTGGGTGCCAGTGAGTTGAGTCCGGGTGGTGGAAGCCTTGGAGGAGAAATCTGGCGCTCCTTATAAATAGTAAATCAGTATTACTGCCTCGAGAGCCTGTACTGTTTGCACTGCTTACATGGTTCATAGACAGCAGTGAATATCTCCCCTCTCCTCTCACCAAACCATAGCAAATACAGGACATCGGTTTTCCAGTCAGTGGTTTGTTTCTGTGTTTGCCTTGGCGTTCTTGGTTCTGTTAGATTCCGTGACTAGATGTCATCCCATACAAGCACCGACGACAAATGTATGTAGCTGAGGGTTGGGGTTTCGAGTTTCTAATATGCCGAACTATAAAAACATCCGTTCGGAGTTGGTGCGCAACCCTGACCAAGGATAAATCTTCTCTGTATCTTTGAATCAAACGAGGCCCTCTAGCCCCAATCTTGAGTGCTAGAACCTCAATCAAGGTTTGTGAACCTACGGCTAATATGAAACGATTGACAGGTTCCGAGGCTTTCATACTATTGAGAGAACCACACAAAGAGGAAAACATATCTATGACTAATACTTGCCTTCTTCTTATTGCCTCAGTGATATCACATTGCATGCCTTATGACAAGTATTGTTAAGAATTCAATTACAGTAACCGAAAGAAGGGCACAAGCGTACTCTACAACACGAAGAAACGCAGTTATGTCAGACCTGAGAACTCACTAGCATTCAATCCCCTCTAGCTCTATTAGGATGACTTATGTTTTTGAAAGAATATATTTGACAATGTAAATTGATGCCTGTGGCTTATTTCACCTAAACAGTAGTACTCATAACTATACCCCTTTAATTTCGTGAGTCGTGGAAATCCACCCACTTCCACACCCTCTAACTCCATGATTTACTTCGTGACAGTTCTATTTTAATACAATAAGTAACTGGCCTTTGCAATTATATTTCCCCTTTTTCATGGAGATTGTGCTAGATGCCTCGTGACATTAAGAATCAAGTGGGGAGGAAGCAGGTGGACTTAGCTCTCAACATTGCAAAACATATATAGCTTCGCCTAAGAAGGTTACAGCCTAGGTGATTCTTTTATGAACGATCTACACTTTCTACAGTAATCTAAAACCATCTGTAAGTATGGTTGATATTCCCTAGCTATGTTACTATCAAGACACCAGAAGACTCTGATGTAGATATTCTTGGTAACCTCTAACTTAATTCAAGAAGAACTACATAAACTATTTAATCTACTCACCATATATATAAGCAAGCCCTTTGCTCACTACTGAACAGGCAGCAGTGAGTAGAGCCTTCTATGCAAGGCAACAAAGACAAGGCTACAGGTCCCACCTACCAGAACATGTTAGCAACATGCTATTAGTACAACAACAATAGACATTAATAGTAGACAGGCTATTCAAGGACATACTAACTTGGTTTTCTAGAGAAACTTCTCAAGTATAAAGGCATGATCTACCGATAATCAAGTATTTTCCATTAGACGGATGATCCGAGATCAGGAGATAAATATCACCTTAGTTCAAGGACTATAGGTCTAAGTGAATACGAGAAAGGTTAGATAGCAGCTTAAAGATTAAGGCAATTGGCGAAACGATTGCATATTTTCGTAAGTTATACAGGGGAAACTTTTTTTTACATGTCTTTATATGAATGTCAAATTAGCTCGCCTGGTATTCGAGGCGGCCTCCCTTATGCTATCCTCTATTGGGTATGTTCCCCTAGTCAGCCGACTCCGAAATAAAATCAGAATAAGTATCCATGCGTCCGGGTAGTAGTAGTCTTCCGTGATAGTGCTCTTTCCCTAAAGTGACATGACGGCAATAGTATCATACTTATCATTATCGTCACCAGAACAAACCACATTCTTTGACCACATCTGAAAATGCATTTATGTCAGAACGTCCAAAACGCCTTTCTCATCCGTCCCACAGCGGAGGCATTACGCTGGTAGACTAGCACAGACGCATGTATATTAGCGCGTCTTTCAAGAAGGTACCTCCGCCTTTGAACAGTCTGAAGCTCGCCTCTTAGAAGCTCGAGTTATGGGATCCTTAGCCTCATATTCCTCGGCTTTACGTTTTGACGAAGAACTCCGAGAAGAAGTCCCCGAACTATCACTTGAGGGAGTGTTAGCTCGAGTATCCGGGATAGGAGACATCCGCGAGGCTGATATAGAATCACTGATATCATCTTTAGAGATTGGAGGATTCGACGGCACGGGATTGGAAGTTGATTCTTGCATAGGCCGAGTATGCTCAGATTCAGGTCCCTGTGCTTCTACTTTGTCGCCTCCACAGGCATCTGCTAAGGGCTTCGTGGGAGGAGTATAAGCAGGTTCACCAGCGGCGCACTAGACCGACTGAAGTTGACGCTGCACACTCTCGACCTCGCTCAGGAAGCTCTTAGCATTAGCTGCGTTCATCTATTATAATGATTAGCTACTCTTTGTCGGTGAAGTAGAAGGGGGTAGAATACCTTTATCTGAACGCTGACCGCACCCTCATCCTCGATGGCTGTAAACAATATGTAGGTAGCCTTGAGACTTGACTTTTCTTGAAACTTCATGGTTGGAATGACCGCAGTATTGAGAATTACACGATGTGTCGAGTCTTGTCGCATAACCAAGCGGACGACCTTAGACTCGGCATTCTTAAGAGCAGAGGCATCGAAAGTTCCCGCATGAGGCGCCTCAGGGTCGTCAGCGCGAACACAAGCCATAGGAACATTTATCTTGAGGTTTCCGGCACCGCGTTCTTTCCACGAATTACTTGTTTTGTCGAGATTATACAGCCTACAGCGCACCTGGACGATTGTGGCTTCACCCGCTTCGCCATCATCGACGGCCACTACGACAAGTTAGTACAAATAGAATGTTTCGGTTTTGCTGTGTGTTATCTCACCTCGCTGGAGCTTCGTCTTCTTCTTCTCTTCCGTCTCTGCAGATTTGTCTTCGTCAGCATCTCGATTCTCTGTGACATCCTTCTCGTTCTCTGAAACATTGCCGTCTTCCTCTTCCTCGCCTTCACCTTCGCTGTCGCTAGCAGGTGCGCCAAATGGCTTGGCTGGCTTGCTGCTTTTCAAGAGCTCGCCGGGTTTACCAAATGTAGTGAGCTTAGACCCCCCTAGGCTGCTACCAAAGCCTCCAAACACGCTACTTCCAAAAGATGTGGATGACGAAGTAATCTGGCCGAAAGGGGACGCCGCGCCACTGGAAGAAGAGCCGCTACCGCTGCTAAAAATAGACTTGGTAGTAGAAGAGGATAACGCAAATGGCGATTTGGTGGAGGATGGGCTGGCAAATGACGACAGCGCCTGACCCGTGCCAGCTTGTAAGAACGGTGATGCCTGAGTGGCAAAACTAGACATTCCCGAGCTCTTAAAGGCAGATGCAGTAGTACTGTTGCTGGTTTTCACCGGTGCCTTGTCGCCCTGGGTGTTGGCTGACTTGTCAGAAGTTGATTCGCCGCCTTTGTCTTTCTCGCCTGAGGGTTTGGTGTCCTCGGGCTTCACTGATACCTGTGTGAGAATCGTTAGCTAGGAGTATCTACCAAGAAATCCGAGTGCTTAGTAGTCCGTACTGGGGTATCAGTGGCAGTAATGGGTTCAGCCTTAGCTTCGCTGGAGACATCACGGGGGCGTTTCTTAGCCGGCTCAGAGCGATTATCCCGGTCTAGTGAAGGACTTCCATTAGCGCCAATCGGGGAGACATCTCCATCGGCGTTGGCGCCAGTCGTGGCATCCTTAGACTGGTCTACCTCGTCATGGGCGCGCTTCTTCTTAGGCGACGATATCTGCTCCTTGGCAGCATCGTCGGGAGCTGCTAGTTCNGGGGGTGGTGGCCTTGCCAGATGCATCGGCAGCACTCGGTGCATCGTCGGACGGTATAGAAGAAGAAGGGTTGCTGGCGCTGGTCGTAGCCATAGCAAAGGAATCAGGCTTCTCGGAAATAGCGGTCTGCCTCAATTCCTTCCGCGTGGCTGCGGTGTCAGGGTCTTCTGATGCAATCCTCTGCGGTGTTGGACTGCGCTCAGGCGATGTTGCCATTGGGATAGCGAAGGATCCAGTTGCCGAGGTTCGGTGGATGAAGCGTTGTGTCGGAACAACGATCAGCGTGCCCAGTGAGCAACAGCGGGCGGCGGAGAAAGAAGGAAATAAAAGAACGAAACTGGCTGCTATATTAGAGACCGACTAGCAGCAATACTAGGCTACCTAGTGTGCCCGATTTCGAAAAAGGATTTGCGATCGATAAGATGAGCTTTCGCCTTCAAACTATCGGGTTTGGAATATTAAGGGAGAAGAAGGTAGAGAGTGGTTTAAGAAGTTGGTGTCGGATCCGAAAATACGGCTGATAGAGGGGAGATTGGCCGAATCGATAAAAAAGTGTAGGTGATGTAGCGTAGTGTAGGTAGGAGGTAGGTAGTGGTCTAGGTCGTGATACCTATGAAGGAACGGTGCCCAGCTCATTGAGAATACCTACCTATGTACCTACCTACTGATAGATAATAGTTCAGCATTCACTGCCACCAATGAAAGCGTGCCTTGTCTCTAGTTGGGCTGGCTAGGTAAGGATACTAGGCTAGGCTACCTGGTATGCACTGTAGTTGTAAGAGGTAAGTGGTACCTAATAAATGGAGTACAGATTATGGAACAATACTGTTGTACCTAAGTACCTAATGTATGTTTCCCATATGTAGCGTAGGTACTTCTCAGCCTCCATTACAAACCGTGCATCGCTCTTATTAAAGATTATGGACACTTCATAGGTGGATTGGTAGAGTGGTATTACGATGCCTAGATAGTCTTGTAGGTTAATAATATATCTACTTACTTACAAGGTCTAGGCAAAGTTTATCTGGGTTCTGATGCGATAGGAGGGGTCGGTCCTCAGGCGTATCTAGTCTACTGTATGCCTGCCGTCCGTTGGTATGTACAATGGATAGATCGAAGAAAGAGGTTGTGTTTGCTTCTCGGCGCGCGCAAGACGCGGGGTATGATTGGACCAAAGAATCTCCATGACTTCTATGGATATGATAGCCAGGACCCAAAACAGCAATTCTCTAGTTTGATCCAATAGTAGTAACCCGACGAAAGTCTAGGCTACCTGGGTTACCATCCAATTACCATGTACGTCGTCTACCCAAGCAGTGTTCCGTACCTCAGAATACTGGCACTTCCAAGAAGGTCCGACTGTCCACAAAAGGGATAGTCATGTACTGGAGGATACTTGACTAGGTACTGTTTCAGATACCTATGTTCCAATAATAAACCGCATCGAGATTTATTGATTTATTTCGTTTCTCCCAGGAACCGACCAGCCAATCAACCAACCTCCCACTGGCTATCTACCAGTACATACAAGTCATAATAAACAAGTACCTAGCTGGAGGGGTCCTTCCATTCATTCGTTCGTTCGTTTGCTCTATAAGTGGTGCTTTGCCGCCGCACAACAAAAGAACCATCCTCCCGTCTGGCCGAGGTGAGTTAGTCGTGTTCAATGACTGGTCCGAATTGTTCGACTGATCGTGCCACAGCGCAATGCTCGTGTCGCAACCATCCAGTTCCCACCACATTGCTTCGCTGGACCCCCAAGACTGCTGTTCTCAACACTCTTGGAGAGACACAATGCACAATGCACAATGCTACTATTCTCATCCTCCCAACAATGAAAGCTGGCGTGACCAGTAAATTTGTACAAGTGCTATTTATCGCGCTTTAGGCAAAGCTACCCATATGCTAGGGCTGTATTACGAATGCGATCCGTCCCGTCCCAGATGCTCCCCTTTTTTCTTGGACCGAAAACATGTAATAAAACGCCGTTCTATCATGCAACAACCACCCTTGTCATTCAGATATGTCGTAAGTATGTTTCTGCGCCTGTCGCAGCTTAGCTGACTGCATGCATCATCGAGGTGTCTTATGTAGTTAGAGTAACTAGATGTCACCCGTATCTAGCTTGTCTGTGTTACGCATCTTGTCTTGAGCTCGCAAGCGGGCTCCGACCAGTGTGCCTCTCATTGTTACCATCTTGCAACCTCACGCCGTGCCTCACCGAGCGCGAAGAGTGGCCTCTCGAGACCGGTGGCGTAGCAGGTCCTGGAGAGCGCGCACGAAACGAATAAGAGCTATCGCTACTATCATGACTGCGAGGTCTCCGTTGGTTTTCGGGCGGCTCTGCATTGGCTGTCGTGGCTCCTTTACTGTCATCCCACTCGGCTCTGCCCACATCCATATCTCCGATTTCGTACACCTGACCAGGCGGTGGGATCGCAAATTTCTTCGAGTTCTCCATGAACTGGCTGTACTGGCTGGCTTGTGCTAACTCATATTTCTTGCGGTCTTCATCACCCATGATGCTCTCTACCCGCCTAGGAAGGTACACTGAGTTGTTACCTGTAGTTAAGAAGCTTTCCCAAGAATCGCGATGTTGCAGTACGAGACGGCTCTTCATGCCATACGACGATTCACCCAGTGTGTTAAAGCTGTATCTCGAATCTTCATCATAGACGTAGAAGCCGTTAGCTTTCTTTTCGGGTGCGGCAAACTTGCCCTCGATCTTCTCAGGTGGCAATAGGTTGCTCTTGTTACTCCTGTTCCTCGCAACGCTGACTCCTTTCTCTTTCAAACTGTTACCCCTCTGTATCTCTGCAGCGGGTATGAATGTCTCCGGCACGATGTTAAGATCATCGCCCGTGTTCTCCGCCTGTTCGATAGCTTGCTGTGGTGTTGTGTCCTGATCGGCAGTAGCTGCATCAGCACGCGGCCCAC
>JAPESX010000856.1:0-13512 GCA_029590615.1 Nemania bipapillata
GAGGGTGATGAGGTACGACGAGGTCTCGAGGAGGTAGGAGAGGAAGCTGATGCCCGACGCCGACTTGGACTGCGTGAGCTTGAGGATCTGGGGGACCTTGACGATGGAGGAGGCGCCGATGATGCCAATGCCGAGACCCTTGGAAATTGCGAGCTTGAGGCACTCGGAGTCGGTCGGGTCGAGATCGAGGATCAGGGTCTTATAGCAGGTCTCGCCGATGATGGACACGCCGAGATCGCGAATCGGCGCAGGCAGGTTGTGTGTGAGTGGCTGCAACGGTTGCAGAGCCGATCGGAGGGCCTCCATAGTAGGAGAAGGATGGTGTGGTGCACTTAGAACAAGGAGAGGAGGGCGACTAGTGAGCGGTAGATGATGGTAAAGTGTACCACCCTTAAAGGACAACGATGCTGATAATAATTGTGACTACTCACGGACAAGGCTGATGCGCATAGATGAGGCAACAAATCATAATACTATATATCGTAAGCTTGCCTCTTTTCATTTATTGGCTGAGGGCTTGTGTTATGCACTGTAATGCACTGTACCTACCTACGTATCAGTACGTTAGCTGCCAACCCACCTGCTAATCGTAGGGAGCTGTCCAGGGGAGTATACCCTACGTCCACATATACCAATGTCATACATATCTGGTATAAAATCACCTCAGAATTCTGAAATAACAGGAGGACAAGATTCAAACCCATGGCCTGAAAAGCATAGCATTTTACCCTATTGCCTATTCGTAACTAGGTATACAATACCCAGTGCAGCCTATTCTAGAACTTGCAGTTCGTAGTTGGCACGTGATCTGCAAAACCTGACCCCGTCTTCAGTAAACAGTCGTTGTGTCGCATTTTCAACAGCAAAGTCTGGCTGTAATGTGAAATGCGAAATTGATCATCACTTCATCCCGACTTTCAGTCTCAGCAAAAAAAAATACTAGCCTCCTCCCTATCACGTCCCGCCCTCAATCTCACAGTACGGTTTCAGAGAGCCCCTCCGCGGCTAGATTTGCTCGTCACTTTCTGAGCCCTCCAGAACGAAACTCCTTAAGCGCCTTAGCACAGTGAGTTAGGTTCATAGCTGGCTCCCAGGTATTGTGCTTAACATGGTAGCCTTTCCATTTGACTAGGTATTCCGTTGTACCAGATCTCTGACGTGAATCAAGGATGAGCTCAACTTCATATTCTTCCTTCGTAAGTGTCTTGTGGCTTTTCTTAATAGGTGTGCGCCTAGTCCTGCCGCTGCTGCGTGGAGTAACAATGCTCTTTTTCTTACTTGGAGGAGACGGCATGGATGGTGTTTCTGCAGCTCTAGGCCGTTTCTTTTTAAACACGTATGTTAGCTTCTTATGCCCTCTCAAGATATGAAAGGAAAAGCTTACCACTTGCTCAGTGATCTGCTGGGTGGCAAACTCAGCCGCAGCTCTGGATGATCTTCGAAGGGCCCCTTCTGAGGCGGAACTCTCTCGTTTAGCCATGACACCAGAAGCCGTTGACTCGCGGTTTTCGTCAGAAATAACAATGCCCTTCGACGGTCGGCCACGGCCACGACTAGGAATAGCTAAGCCTTGTCCAGTAAGGCTAGGTCCTTGCTGCGGAACATTCAATAGGCTAGCTGTGGGTGTAGTAGACATTCCGAATCTAAGAGTCCGCTCTCGATTTATTGCAGTTCTGGTTTCCTTGAAGCCACTCTTGAAGCCACTCTTGTGACCTTGTACTTGATCGTGAGCCTCGTCCAGTTTGATATCTCGGTCATTCTCACCTTTACTCCGACCACGAAAGGTGTCAAAGGTAGAACCCTTGTTGGATCGGGGAAGTAAGAATTGTACTCCGGGAAGAGGGATTTCTTGAACGGTACGATTAGCGGCTTGATTCTCTTCTTTGGGAACCATTTTATCCCCACCGCCTGGTATGCTAGCGGAATTGTTAGTAAAATCCGAGTAGCATACAAACGAGTAGAGATGGAAGTAGAGCAATCGAAGTAATGTACACAAGTCAGAAGAGGGGTAGTAGCGTAGATATGTATGGTGGATTGAAGTAGGGAAGGAGATGAATGGGACAAGCGTATAAGTAGCATGCAACTACTGTAGAACTAGAGACGGCTGGATAGAGTGGTGACTTTCCACAGGACGACTATCAGTAGGTAGGTAGATTGTAAGGACGGTGTGATACCCAACCTACCGGGGACCAGCTCGAGAATCGGATATCGCAGAATCCGTTTCAGTTCGATCTCCGTCAGTTTCCTCAGGAAATTCCTCAGTAGGTGGCTCCTCAATTTCGGGGGGTTGGAAGTTAAACACGCGGACAACGGGTGCATCATCCGGACTGTCACCCTGGACTTGGCCACTCAAGAAAGATGCCATCATTATACCCTTTGTCCGTCTAACTTGTAATGGATGTGCCTACTGCTAATTTATGGGTTTGGCTTACACAGGAGAATCGGCTATGTGCCCGGTAGGACGGCAAGAGCTTTGATATTTGATGGTTCCTTGGCTAGAGATCTGAAGGTGGATTGAAGAGTGAATGGAATTGCTCCAAGTGCGCACACCGTAATAGATAGCTGCAACTGCCTAGGCACCAAGAGTTAGCTGAGATCCAGGGTAAGCGGATTCGAAGACGAAACGATGATTGTACTGTGTTGCCGTTGTCTTATCAGATCTTATTTGCTAGGGCCAGTTTGATGCTGATAGCTTCTCTTGTGTGGCCGTAGTTCGATGACTCAGGCTGTACGTATACAGAAGTTGGGATAAATAAATTTTGGAAGGATGTTGGGCTGTTGATATGAACTGGTTTGCGATGTGGTGACAAGTAATATTGGTGCTAGGGAGTGTGTGTGCATGTGTAGGTCGTGGAACTATTACCAGCCCGGTATTACGATGAATTATAAGGCAGGTACAATTAAGGCTCTACTTGGTTTATTGCTGTAAGAGGGCATTACTATCACTACATAATTGTCAACATTTTAGGTCCTTACCTACCTAACCTTAAATACTATTTAATACTTCTAGACTTGGTTGGATACGTAACCTAAATGTTGGTACCTACTATGTAGGCAGGTACGAGGTAGGTCCAGTATAGGTACTTAAAGCTACATATATGTAAATACCTAGGTAATCCTCCTTGATAGACCTATGCATGTACATCTACATGTAGGTACCTATGATAGGAACTCGGTCTATTATGTTGATTATAATTTGAAGTACTTTGTGTAGGTAGCGCAGCATTCGGCAGGAACTCCCCCATGCTAAAAATTAAGCGCGCATCCTGGAGTCAGGTAAACACAGGCTAGGGCCTGTTGTCTCTTATTCTTTTCTTATAATAGGAACCTTTTACAAACTATGCACGTAGTAGATATTATGTCTTGTGGTTTGAAACTAAACGTGAACCTTTGCCTTTGCCTTTCCCTTTTTCTATCTGGCAGGGTTTAGCTCGGTATTAAGTGTTATTGCCTCTCCGTTTCGATTTGCAGCTTCTTCGTAGCCTACAATAGCTGCTACGTATGCAGATGCGAAAATGCAGGATTTAGCTTTTTTTTTTTTTTTTCTTTTTTTTCGGAATTCTTCACTGAAATTTCGTGTATATGGGAGGTATTTGGCACCGTAGTGGCAAGTTGCCACTACGATGGCGAACATGGTAACCACAAGCATCTATAAATTTTCTAGTTGCTATACCGAAAGGTCAAACAAATGCGTTGTTAGATAATGCTATCATAAGCTGGTACTGACGAGACTTGTAACACGGGATGATACTTTGTCTAGGTCTTAACTACCAATTTACCACTACTACACTCGCCTCGATCATCTATACTAATCAACATCCTCCTCGTAATCATCTGGTAAATCCTCGAAACGTCCCTCTTCCACCATTGTTCGAACTGGGTTTGCTGCTGAAATGACGCCGTTCGCCCGTAGCCTATCTGGGAAATTAGACTTACTTTTCACATTTGGAGGCCTAAAACAAGAGAGAACTTTACCTTTCAAATAGGACAAACAACCTTTCGGCTTCTCTCAATTTCTCAGCTTCAGTCAGCTCAGGTACATCAGGGTCTCTCTCTGAGTCTAGAAACTGTCCAGTGACCGGGTTAACTGGTCGATCGAAGCTACCTGCATCATCGTCAAAGGCCTCGGAAGCGTTTTGCGGTAGAGGTATATTTTTGTTGTAGAGGAAGCCTGAGGCAAACCCGTACCCAACATTCTTAACAAACTTAGATGCATCCTTATCTGAAAGATCGAATAGAAGATCGGAGATCATATCCCGAAACCTTGGCGCTAGGGGGTTTGTTGAGTTCTTCAAGAGCCAAGAAGGAAGTGAGCCACTACGTCCTAGTATTTCTTTTCTATCGGACTCTGTAGGCAAGAGTCTTTTCCCAATCGAGACTCGCACGTCTAGCGGAGCCTGGTCGTGAACCAGTCGTATAGCTCCAAGGAGAGCTGTTACAGTACTTTCAAGTTCCTCGTCGTTGTATTTTGCCCTCGACTGCTCAAGAAGGTCGATTAGACGATCCGAGAGGAGGGTGGGATTGGCTAGAGGATACAGAGACGACTGAATTTCTGTAGCTTCAATCTCTAGGTTTAGAAGAGCGTTGACGAGAGGGCCTATTGGTGGATCTAAAGGTTTGTCGATTTGGAAACGTCCTTTACATAGGATGGTAACGATAGGTAAAACCGCCTGGGTGAATGATGAGGTCTTGTGTTTGCAATAGTGAGTGATGTTAAATAGTAATTTCAGAGTCTCTGCTAGAGCCATATCTCGCATCGGGTCTTCAAGTGGACTTCCGTCATTATGCAGCTTTGCGTGGCGTTCCAAATTCTTCACGATGGAGTCGGCGAGATGGTACTTATCAATAAGCTGCTCCAGCTTCGCGTTGGTATCATAGGTTGTGAGGAACACTACCCTCGAGACAAGGAATTCGTCGTCGCGGCTGTCATTCTCAAGCTTGCTGCAAGCCTTAGCCTCATAGCCCAGATCTACAAACATCTGCCGACACTCCTTTTTGAGCAATAGTGCATTGCACAAACATCGCAGAGCGTTTCTTGATGTTGTACTAGAAGGGCTGTCAAATGCGTGCCGGGTGAGCATCTCAATCCCCTTGGGCCTGTCAGTGAACCATCTATCGTCCACTTGAAGGGTCCCTACCTACCTCTTTTGTGAATATAGGGTCGGCATTACGAGGATCTCGGCCGTAGACTTTCAGCTCTTCCAGGGCAGCATCTCTCTCTAATAGACCGAGCATTAGACATTTCCCATAGTGTATCCGCGAATGAGTATCTTACGTTGTTCAAGTAGATTGGCTGAAAGCAGGTCTTGTGTTAACTTGTCAACGAGGCCAGTCACAGCAGATAATTTTGCTGGAGCCAAGTTCGTTAATAATGCCCGACTCTTGAGATTACAAATGATGGCTCACCTGGTCCCGACAAAACAGCTGCCTGGCTTAGCCGAGAATTCCCAGCCATAGAAAAAGCGACCTCAATTTTATAGAATGACTGTGGCGGCCCTCTTAGAATGAGAATATGTGCTGGTATCTTCTTTGGTGAAACTAATTAGGCTGTTTAGTCATAGCAAGACATCTTTGGGTAGAGCGAGTATTGAATGATAGAGGGACGATGAAAGGCGCGTAGATTGTCCGAACTGGGAATATGAGAAAGAGGAGAAGCTCGAGAGGCTTCACACAAGGGCGCACAGGAGGGTACACACGAGTAGCGAAGATGACTTTAGAAGTATTTTCATTTCGGATCGCATTCTATGTACTAAAATAATAGCCTGAAAATACAAGAATGGTGGAAATAGTGTATAAGAATTCATGGAAGGGGGTTAAATGAGGAATACATACAGTACGTATGGGTGCTGGAGGCCGAACCTTGCGCAAACTCAATCAGGAGAAATGAACCTGATGTAGCTGTAGGGATGCGGTTAGCTTTCTCATAGGGTGATGGTTGAGCTCTCTAGAAGAACCGTGCCTAGATTCTTTTGATTTGGAGAATATACAGTAGAGTAGTACTTGAGAGAGGCGCTGAATCCTATATCCGTCGGGTCGGTGGAAAATCTACAACATAGTAGGAATGGCCTACCGACCCACAGTGTTAACTAACAGTGCACTTCACTGTCCATCTTGGCAGAGGAAGTTTCCAAAAACCACTTAAGCATAGCCCCACTTTAAAGCGCGAAACGCGAGTATTCCCTCCGCTACTACCACCGTACTACCGCGTTTACAGGGGTCTCATATCGCGCTTGCGCTCCCAGTCCCCAATTTTATCTATCAAGATGAGATGTTGGGGTGGATCATGCTCGGTCATCATCGCTCGAAACCACACCTCTTTTCAGTTGCCTCTTTACTGTGAGGTTGTGGAAGAGGCTCATCGTTATTAGGTGCTCTGGCTGTTTGTTGTTGCGCTTCTGATCATTTTTCCGATTTGTCTTTCCATTTGTTTTCGGTTTGATCAAATCGCCTGTTATCCTTTGCCACGATCTATCTCTATTGTTCCCAGTTTTACCTACGACGCCGCAACGCAACTTGACCTATGAAATCTGGGCTGCCAGACCACTGTTCGCGTGGTGGACAGGCAAGTTGTGGAGTAATTGGCTTGAAGTCATGGTATCGCCAGCAGCAGCGCCATCAGCCGGCCTAGATGCACTTCTGGCAAGACCACCAACACCGCCTCGAGAACGCCAGAGCGACCTCGACCCAAAGTTGAACCTGAACCGGCAGACCCTCGCCTCCCGCCTCATATTACAAACCCCCCCAAGCAACTCACCGGACTCTGCTCTCTCGACCAATGCGAACTCTAGACGATCTGGGAAACGGGTCGAGTTCACTATCCATGCCGAGTACTGCGATCCTCCCACCGAGTCCCGCAAGAAGAATGACCCTCTCCAATCCACCCCGATTTCCGCCCGCTCGTCTATGAGCCTCTCGAAGCCATTGAAGTCGATCCTCAAGCCCACATCGAGTCCGAACCTACTCCATTCCTTAGATCCATCAGCTGGCCACGACGGCACAGGGAGCACTATTACACTAGCCACCATGCTGGAATCTACTATCAAGCACCTTGCGAGCAATGACCGGGACGCTAAGGTTGATGCATACACCATGCTGGTGCGCGCTCTAAAGACGTCGACGAATCTCCCAGATCGCATCGCCCTTCATAGCAAGATGGGCTTGTTCATGCAGTTTATTCAACGCGATATTACTACCAAGGGTGGAAACGGAGCTATCGATTTATCATTAGCCAATCATTCTCTCACCCTCCTGAGCACCTTTCTACATTTCCCAGCAATTGCGTCAGCTGTGACAGCCGACTTCGCCGTTTTTATTATAGATCATTGCATCAGATCATTCGAGGATCCTACGGTCCCCAAAGATGCTATCCGACATCTGATGCAAGTAGTCGTATACCAGGACTTTCCTCCGAAGGTCATGACAGCCGATCGCGTTGGTCGCCTTGTCGCCTCACTTCACAATATGGAACATCATATCAAGGGGAAGAGTATCATCATGTCCCGTATTCTCATATACCGAAGGCTGATCAAGCAATCTACAATCCACATGGTATCCCACTCCGAGTGGCTCCCGGACTTGTTCACGGATATGCTGAGCAGCTTGAAGGAGATACGCTCCGCTGCGATCGCGCTCGGACTAGAAGCGAGCTTCTCAGTTGCCAAAGAGAAGCAATTTCCTAAAAAAGTAACCGAAGTTCTCCAAAAGACCGTAGGCGAAAGCCGCTATGCGGAATATTATGTCCAGAACCTCACCGCCATGACCAAAGAGAAGTCTGAGATGGCCGCTGTCCCTCAAATCTGGAGCGTGGTTATTCTATTATTGAGATGTCCGATTGATCGCTGGGAATTCTTTGACCAGTGGCTGGAGATAATCCAACGGTGCTTCAACAGCGGTGATTATCAAACCAAATTAGAGGCAAATTATGCATGGAACCGCCTAGTCTACGCCCTTTATCTACACGAGTCATCGTTTTCCAAAACTATCGGTACTTTGTGCCAACCTTTTAATCAATTGAGAAGGAAAGGTAAACAACCTGACGAGCTTCGGAAGGTCATTATTGGTGGACTTTGCAATCTTTACTACTACGCTTTTAAACCTAACTCTAGTTTTGTTCATGTCGACCACTACTGGGACGCCTGTGTTCGGCCAGTAATTCGAACCCTGGCATTTCCTGAAACTGATGGCAGACCCGCGGATATGCAGCAACCTCTTGACAACCTGTTTCAGGCTGCCAACATCCTAACTGGTCTCTTTGATTCTTCCAGTGTCCGACTATGGAAAGAAGATCGCATCGCAGAGAGTACATTGGCGAAGCCCGCCGAGTTGCCACCACTAGATCCCAAATGGATTAGACGAAACGCTGCTCGCGTCTTTTTGGTTGTGGAGCCAATTATCATAAAATCGTTCTTGGAGCTTGCTGACCCAGAGTCCAGCCCAGCAAAGCTTTGGGGATCTCTTATGGGTGCTGTTGCTGCTGCGGCGTCGAAAGAAATAAAGGTATCAACAGAAACAGCGGCCTTTCTAGGAAATGCCCTAAGCTTGTTCATGAAGATATGGACTACTGGTCTTAATGAGCCAACAACGCCTCGTGTTGACACACAGAAGACATTCTTGAAAGCGACGGAGATGTATCTTAGTACCATGGTCCTCTCGATTGGTCACCTCCCGTTCACGGAAAAGCTCCTTTCAATGAATAAGCAGAATACCTTAGTCCCAGTAGCCACACCCTCACACCGGTCTGGTAAGGGACATGGCCCGATACGATCACCACTTCATCACCTCTTCTCGATACTTTCGTTGTTGCCACCGGGCATCTCCGATAGCGACGATATATCTAACTTGATCAGGGCTGTTTTTGAACCGTTTACGCTCACTCGATCAAACCGGGGGAGAAGGGACGTAGCACAAGAGTTGATGCAAATCCTGCCACCAGATGGCCCTGCCAGCTACGGTCCATGGGTCTTCATTGCCGAAGCCCTGACAATATCTGGGGATAGCAGTCAATCCAGTTTCTTATCGACCGATTCCACTAGCCAATCTCCGATTGGTAATGACTTCCGCGACATGGTAAAGCATCTTGAAAAAGGGATCAGTCATACACCCAATCTACCATGGTCCCAATGGCTGTCCCTCTTCCATTTCGTGGCTGGACAAGCTACCGAGCTTAGTGGTGAAGCAGGTTGCTCAGTTGCAGTCATAGAACCCCTAGCCAAAGCTCTCTTAGAGGGCCTTGCACGAAAGACAGAACCAAAAGGCCCTAATCTTTATAAATGCGGTGTACAGTTAATATGTAATGCGAGACAACCTCGGGATCGACAGGCCCTTGATGCTGCTAAGCGCCGTTTGTGGGGGACCACTGTAGCGGGTATTAGGTCAGCTTCATTCGATCCATTTGATAATTTTTACCGACTTACTTCCCGTCTACTTGAGGCATCCTATACGACTGTGGACAGCATTGATGATGATATCCTCTCATCTCTTATCACCGAAACGTCTCATTTTTTGTCACGATCTAATCAGGTCCTCGTTTTTAAAGCTTTGGTACAACTACAGCATGGTCTAGGACTCTGGATCCAGGACACGGATGAGCGATATGGCAGCAAGCATCGTTCCACAGTAGCCCAAGCCGTATGTTCCGAACCTGACCCTCCTTATATACACTGTTGGTCGATGCTAATCTTCATAGGTCAAATTATTGTGGGATCGAATTTGCGATCTCTTTCCAGAAACGGCTCTCGAGAACTTTCAGCTAGATACAATCGAGCAGCTACTATGCTGCGCATTCAAGTCAAAACATAGGCATATCGTCAGTAGCGCCGTTTCTCTGTGGAATCGAAGTTTTGAGAATGCCAATGAGATTCTATATCCAGTCATATTGAAGGATGCGCTACTCGCTCTCCGGCCTTACGTTGATATTGTGCTCCCTGGCTTGGACATCTCAACTTGTGATATCAATAACCGACTACCCTTGTTTATAGATTCACAAGATGACTTCGATGGGATGACACCCTCTGGCAAACTTGGTCAGGAAATCGACCCCGCTTTAAATCCGCCTGCATCCAGACGTTCAGAGACTCCTGTGTCAAAACAGACCTTGCAACTTGATCTTAACAACGCCCAAGATCTGCAAAGTTCTTCCCGCTCCAGATCAACAAGATCAACTAGGTCAACTAAACGTAATCGAACACCAAAGTTGCGTCACGACGACTCACAAATACAATTTGCTACCATCGAATCTTCGCCATCTAATCGAGCTCTCGAATCGCAAATTCTAACTGATCGACAAAAGGAGGTCCGCCAACGGCAATTAGAGAACGCAGTGCTCCTGCCATCCATTCAACCTAGCCCCGAAAAGGAGAAAGAGAGATCGGTTCCCATTTCTCATCACGCTCCTGCACAACAGCTTAGCATAGATCATTCGCCTACAATTAACCAATCTGCGACTCCTAAAGCTACTCGTAGTTTTGATTATGTCTCCTCAACTCCGACACCACGGCGTGGTCAGCACTTGATTATCGATGAGGATCATGACATGACCGACGATATCCCTTCGTCTCCACCTGAGCCGAGACGGAATCTGCTTCCTGAGATGAAATCACATTCACGAGATACTCGTATGCTAGACGATATGCCCATGACATCGTCGCCAATCTCCGGGTCCCCTGTGTCGAAGCCACAATCACAACCCCCGAGCGAGCAACTGGAGTCTCAGGAAGGTGCGATTGATACTGTTACGCGGCCCGTGTCAACGAAACAGACTATTTCCAATATGCATGGCTCTCCAAACGCTGTCCCTAGTGGGTTCTTAGCAGACCCGAAGCAAGAACTAGGCCAAGACCAAGTCGTAGCTAGACCAATGAGTCAGCAGCCGGATCCTTCAGTTAATATTAGTCCTTCGGACGCCCAAGGAGCGCCATCGTCGGACAACGAGATATTTGTTGATGCGATAACAGCTCCTTTACGTGAGGACCTTTCGGATAGCAGTCGTGGAATAGTGCTAGCAAATCTTGATCAGCAAGTCGAGTGCACGTTTAGAGATCGCTCATTTGAAATGAGCGATGGTGAAGAGCGTAGCATGGCCCGCCTTGTTATCGAGCTCGACTCTAGGAAGTGCGATCCTCTCCCTAGCTACGACGCGCAATCTCCTGAAAAAGCCAACAAAGATAGGAGTACTATGGAGTGTATCACCGTTCACACCGACTCAGAACGGGAGAACTCGCTAAGTAAAAGTCAAAGCGGCGAGTTACTCCCAGTTGATGCACAGGCTCATACTGGGATCGATGACTCCCACTCCGCGGGAAGGAAACCCAGAAAACGGAAACGAATGACAGAAAAACGACAGAATACCAGCGGCAAGAGGCGCAGACGTATTACGCCAATGAATGAGGATGATGCTGATACAATATTGGATAGTCAGGTACCACCAGTTCATCTCGAGCAACTGGCTCCTGTGTCCGACACAGAGGTGGTTGAGGCTGGTGGAATTATCAACGACGGAAAACTTGGTGATGGGGCCTCGCTTGCCTTTCAGCAAGGTTCGCCTGACCTTTCCTACAATCCCAGTGAGCCATCATCCGTGGAGCCGTTAGAATTAGATGACGATGCCATGGACTCAGATACAGCGGCAGTGAATCTTCAGTTGATCACGGAGGCATCACAACAATCAGAAGCGGATAACCATGCACACTTTATCAGCGACGATGCTACCCAATCCCCGTTTTCGAGCGAAGTTGAAGTCATGGACCACGATAATGGGGAAATGCCGAAGGTCAACACACGGGAGTTGAAGTTTCAAGGAGCCATTGAGAATAACATAATGCCGCCAGTGGAGCAGTCGGCGGTCGAGAAGATTGCTGCTTCACTAAGAGATAGTCTGGAAGGGCTACGAACAGCCACGCTGTCTCGAGAAGATGTGTACAAGATTGAGAGCATGTTTATGGACATTAAGAAAGAGTTGTACGAGGCAGAGAGGAGGAGTCGGTAACAACGTACATTGACAACGCCGAGCGTTAGCGTATATAGAAGCATCGTGACAATGGGCTAGGCAAAGGATGGACATATTCGCCAGGTCTTAAGGAGATGGCTGTATTATACTGCCTAGTGGGATTAGCAAGCATTGGGAAGGAGTTGAAGGGGGCAACGATAATATAAAACTGATTCTGCTTCCAGCATCTATATTTATTTTGCTCTGTGCCTGTGCTTGGTTGTCTCTTGAGAGAGCCTACATGTAGACCCCCTGATGAGCAACATGTTGGATAAAAAATTACGAGGAAGACTTCGTCATTTATGACTACTATTCTAACAAGCCTTGATCGTTATCCTTACATCAGGATAAGTACCTGATAAAATAAGTAAAAGGGGAAACGATGCATCTCGCGTTATACATAGTCACGCTGGAAGGGTCAACTTATTCATAGTAGTAAGGAATATATGGTCATATCTAGCTAGGTGCCACATTTTACATGTATAGAAAGCAATCAACACTAAGTGGTGCGATATTCAAGACCCCTAGACCTATCCAAGCCATTAATCCCCCACAACACACCTGATCCCTAAATGTTGGGTTTCCCCACCATTCCCTTTCCGCATCTCGTCGGCGTCGTCATCTTTTTTTACTGTTTTATTTTTTGACTCTTGAGAGGGCAATTTAGACGTAGCTGCAGGTGACGGTGCTGGTGCCCGAGGTGCTGCAGGAGGTGAGGACGGAGTTGCCCTGCTTGATGTCGAGGATGCTGGCACCGCTGACGCCGACGGTGGAGCCGCTCTTGACGGCGGAGGCGCCGGTGAAGGTGACGGAGTCGAAGTTGGCGAAGGTGACGAGGGAGCCACCGGACTCGTAGTCCTCGACGATCCACTCGGCGTCGTACTCGCAGAGCTGGTTGCGCTCGTTGCTGAACGAGTGGGAGATGCTCTTGCCCGTGGTCAGGTTCTGGAGCGTGGCAGTGCCGGCGCTCTTGGAGGAGGCAACCTGTGTGGTTATAGTGTCTTAGTAGGGTGTCATTGCCAATGGAGCGGTCCGCTGGGGGGTCACGTGGGAGTGAGAGGGGGAGAACATACAACTGTGATCTTGACCTCGTCACCGGCCTTCACGGAGAATCCGGTGAAGTCGTAGGCGTAGTCGGGGTACCACTCGTACCAGGCATCGTAGGAGACAGCGCCAGATGAGCTGACGGTGAAATCCATACCGGTCTGGAGGATGGCAGTGCCGCAAGTGCTGTAAGAAACAGATGTCAGTCATTATCGCTTATGATAAATATCCATATCTTTCTTCAGGGGCTTCAAGACTACAAGATAACCTGAAAGCGCCAAAAAGACAAAAGGAGATATTCGGGAGTACGTACTCGCCATCAATACCGACCCAGGCGGAGGCAGAGGCAGACTTGCCGCTTGCCTTGGGGGTGGGCACAATGATGGTACCGACGACGGAGGTGTAACCGGAGCTGCTTAGAACGGCACCGGCCCAGTTGCTGGAGTACTCGACGTTGCGGTCAGTTCCGTTGACAAGGGAGAGGC
>JAPESX010000857.1:0-13510 GCA_029590615.1 Nemania bipapillata
ATCAGGAGCTTGAATACAGTATATTGAGGAGTCCAAGGACTGTTAACGTGCTTATCGCTTGTGGGATTTGGGACTGTTGATAGTATGCCCATAAAAAGGAGGCACGAGTGGCAAATTCTTTTCTAGTTTTCGCTTCTCTGAATTAATACAATCGCTTGATATTGTAATCCCATTTGCAATGATATATCTCTTCTTGACATATAGTCCGCTTCAACACTTGCTGCTATCTGGCTACTACCACGCACCATGTACGTGTAAATATCTTCAAGGCGGTTCCAAAACTCAGAGATATCTCAGATCTGCCGAGTGCGAGTGGTAATCAATTAAAATTGGCACTGGGTAGCGGCGAATGTCGCTAGCATCTGTCATCACTGATCTCTTTTCCTTGTTACGTCTTCGTGATACCACTCTTCCCCCTGTAGATATAGAAGAAAACGACAGAGAGTAAGATACTGGATAATAGAGGGTTGTGAGTACGTATATATAGGCAAGCAGCCACATGGAATACACCAGCAATCTGACCAATATCCGTTCGATGATTCATAGTGTAGTGGTAAGCTCACGTTGACGCGTAATTGAGACGGCTTTGAGTTTTTACCGGTGATTTTAAAATGAGATAATGGATTAGCTTTTCAAAAGCCCGACATGTAAGTTATAATATGCCTTTGGAACTGCTATTGTGACCGTGGTCAGGCCCAAAGTGCGGTGTGTAAGGCCGGCACATCCGTTTCAATATCATGCTGACTTGTTGTAGCATCTTGTGACGCTACGTGATACTCTCTATACAAATTAATGATTAACTACACTTTGCATTCATAGATTTAACGGCATTATTAATGACATGCTTATCAGAAGCTTCACGTAAGTTAGTACAGCGCACTAGACGCTTGGTTAGCGTGTATAAAAACGACTATAAAAATTAATTAAAAAGAATACGTACAACACCGAGGATTCGCTGGTCGTCACCGACCCAACTACTAATTCGGCGCTCGCTGGTTTATCTAAGGGAGAGCGGACGGGATCCCGAGTTTTCCAGAGGCTATGGTCGTACGTGGAAGGAATGGCTTCTAATAAACATTATATTAGCCGTATAGTGAGTGTGCCATGGAGATAGGGGGGCCATTGAACAACCCCCCGTCTCTCCCCCACCTCCGGCCCCCTTTCACGAGAGCGTGTAACCACTATGCCCTCTGGAAACATTTACAGAGAATTTATTTTACAGTTGAGGGAGGCCACGGGTAAAGCAGTCTAGAGTAGCAACTAGATCACAGTATAGGGGAGGGTCGAATATTGTTCGCCCCTCAGTCCCTTCAACTAGTTAGACAAGACTCTCGGTCTCATATTGAAATAATATTTGATTAAGTATCCCCAGAGGCCCTGGTCGCGTACCTCCTGAGAATTGAATGTCTGGCAAACACGTTTCTTGCCGTTAGCTTACGTCACTGCTAGGCAGTAAGGTTGCAAGATTACGCTACTAGAACCCCTCGGGGTATTCTTATAATATTAGGTTTAGATAAGGAGGCGAGTCCTCCTTAACTTAGGTGAGAGGACTCAGGAATCGGTGATATTGAGCCCTATCCCTATACTGCGAAGTAGCTGCTGTTCTACTGTGACCTATCTTCACTCCAGGGCTAAACCCCCGCGCAGTAACCAAAATGACACATTGAACTGCTACGTTCTATGCTGTGACATCTTGCCTAATTTCATAATTACATTAGTGTAGAGTTTCCTATATTAAATCCGTACATAGCTTCTAGTTTCCCGTTTTAGGTCCGCCCAGTTCATACGGGCCTCGCTCGGAACTCAACTCCGCAGTGCCGATACTCAACTCACTATAGATTTGAAATAGATCTCTAGAAAGTCCTGATTCAGTTTGCGCGAAATTTTCTTGCTGATAAAATTGCCCCGGTCCTCCTTTCATCGTGGAATCTTTAGTAACCTTAGACTTCATGTAAAGCCCGAAGGCTAGGGCCACTAGCGTCAATGTCCCCAAGGTAGCACCAAAGCTAATTCCTATGATTGCACCACTCGATATACTATGCGATCTATTGACATCGGGCAGTGGAGTATTAGGCGACAGAGCGGTTGCCGTAATTGGCGCTATTGCCGATGTGGAAACTATCACAATTGTTGTTCTCAAAGTCAATGTCGTTATGGTCGCCGAAGGTGAGGTCTGTATGATGGGCGGGGATGGAGTTCTGGCAGTAGGCGGCAATGAAGTCTGCGAGGTAGGCGAAGAAGATGAGGACGTCGATAATGCTGCAATATGGAACCGGCCATTCACGCAACATTCACTCGCATCAAGATTATTGTCGCAAATCTGCAAGAAATAGAGAGCATAATCATTGGCAAGGACACTAGCAGGCGTCCATATATATGTCCCAGTGTTTTCCGCTGATGCTGTTTGCATGTCATTAGACCATAAATCCTAGACGGCATATACTTGTTTAACCTACATGAAAGGAGGATATCGCCGTCGTCATACCGCAGGGTGATGGTAACAGGGCCTTGTGTGTTGTTGGTCCATGATATCGTGTAAGGTTCACTGGCTAGTACCGTTACATGATTGGTAGGCGCAGTGATAGGCCAGTTACTAACTGCTCGAACTGCGCATGATGTGGCGAGCCAAATCCCTGAGAATGAGCATACCGAATAACGTAGCATTGCGTAGACTTGGCATGACCGTCGATCGAGAGAAGAAGTATGGATAAAACCACCTATTCATTCTCAACTGGAGGAGGAGGTTAGCCAATATTCAGTTGAAACTGCACGAGTTAGAAAGCGTCCGCGTATATATATAAGAAGTGAAAAATAAGTAAGCTAGCTTACATATCATCGCCGAACAAACCGTTTCGAGACCCATTGTGTCAGTCGGCTAAAAGATTGACATCGCGGTTAGGACCCCAGGTTTGATTTATTCATTAGCCCCCAAATTTGCTGTATTGTACTTTGCTCCCATCAAGCTCAGCTATGAGGGCTTGATGCTACGATCAGGATCAGCCTCCATAGCCGCTAGGTCTTTATCATGCGTTGTCAAATGTGTCGATCTCTTCGTTATTATAACCATATTGCCTCCACTTAGCTATAGAATATGTGCCCAAGATAAATATTTAACTATATATATATAGCTAACAAGTGATCTGAGTAGGTATCGAGATTGGCTTCTCCTTGGTAGCCCCCAAAACTTGTAAAATTCGATGATACGGTGTAATATAGACTTGAGACAAGGCTCTGCGGAACTTTTCCGCTTTCCTGCATGTATGTAGCCTTCAAGACTAATTTAAAATTGCGGTTACTATATGATATTGTCTTCGTACATCTCGCATAATTACCAGTGAGCAGTGACCTACCCGAAGGTACCAGGGATTTCAAAAGCTATTGTCCGGGCCAAGTAGTTCTTTGTATAAAGACTTGTAGCTCCATTATAATAGACCTGCTTTGTCTAGGCTTATTAGGAGAAGAGGATAGAAGGAGAAATCCGGGATGCGAGATCAGATAAGCTATAACTATACTGATCTGATTGATAAGATTAATATGCTAGGGTGGTATTGTTAGCGCTATACCTAGACGAGATCTCCGGAACCAGGCCCACAATAGTCTGGACCTGCACAAGGATCTCTGAAACATCAGCTTAGACTTCAAACTTGACAGGAGGCTGGATTTAAACCAATTATTTATGAGGCACATGTCATCTATCCCTACAGGGTCGGCTCTTCTGCTACATAAGACTCATACTCTTACACAGTTTATGAGTGTAAGGAAAGGTAAGTATAAGCGAGATAGTTAAAAGAGGAAGTATTATGTAAAAAAACTTACACATGGTAAACTATAGACATCCCACCTAAAATTTCCGTACCGATATTTAGCCTTCCTAAAATGGCACTTTGCTGTTATCGTCCTGTACACGATTTTATCAGCGCGTACTACTTCTTAAAGTTGATTGATCAGCACTGAGTTACCAAATACTGCGTTTACCGCTTTTCCAATATGCAGCACTAATGATTTGATGTCATCCTAGAGAGTTGTAGTTGTCGACTTGCCTAAGACCGGATAAATAGATCTCGTATTGTTATCATAGCCTGCATGGAAGCTAGTTCGATAGTGGGGTTGGTATCAACATACCTTACCGAAGGGTATATCGAGATGCTTTTCCTTCACAGACGTTACATTCGCCAAGTGAGTACGGAATATTCAAATTCCATAACGCTTAGCCGTAACCAGGTTAATCCACGACTTATAACTAGGGATTTATCGACAATCATAGAAGGTGTGACTTTCAAAACTTGAATATAAGAATGCGACGCCACCCACTTTTCTTCTACATATGGTACTGAATGCCGGTCTAATATGGAGCAATGGCCAGATCTCGTACGGACCTGCGATGACAAAGTAATTTGTCACGCTGTTGAAGTCTTAAGAGTACCAAGCCGGTGAAGTCGTTCGACGTCCGACAAGATGTGAAGACAGGTCTAGTCTATAAAGGCGACACGTTCCCGACCGCCAGCTTCGAAGTTTTATCTCGGTCTCACATCGACTCTCGGTTATATTCAGGAACGTTACAAGTCTCAACATTTCAAGATGAAGGTCGCCACCGCCCTCCTCTCCTTCCTTCTCCCCGCAGCCGCCCTAGCGGCCGATACCTGCGTCGCAGAGTGCGGTTGCGCGGGCTGCGGCCAGGTCGCCAGCGCCGGCTTCGTCCAGAGCGGTAGCAAGGAGGTCGCCACTGCGCCCGGCTGGGCCACCATGTCCTTGTCTGGCTCTACTCTTGCGGTTGAGAACCTTTCCGGTAGCACCCTGACAGTGGTAGTCTACGGCGTGGTCTGCTACTACATCAGCCCTCACAGCTCCTGCACTGTGACAAAGCCCAGCAACTTCAACACCGTCTTGGGCATTCAAGTCTGGCAACATCCATAGATGGGGGGAGGTACGGAAAATCACGTGTAAGCCTTCCAAGAAGCATTCTCTAGTTCAAGTTTTGTTAACTTAACCATTACTCAGCAGCTAGGACGTTCTGAGGTTTAGCTACATGGAACCGGCGGAAGCGGATTACCTGACTGGGAAACACGGGGATCGCCGATTTTCCTGTGGAATCAACGTGCCTATTATAACCACTTTGATTGAGACTTCATTGCATCATAAAAATACAGCGAGTTTCCTGGCATTCTTTGTTACTATAGTAATCGCGTGACCAATGTGTATTTTCGTACCTACTGTATAATTATAAACCTAGAGGGATAAAGTAGTCATCTGTATTTGCGTTTCGTTTTTGTCTATAAATGACCTAACTATTTCTTCTGCTCTTTAACCGAGTCGAGAGCTGTGTGGTCGTTGTAATGACGGTCGATATATCATCGTTATCTATAACAGTAGGCAAGAGAGCGTGGAATTGCTAATCAATCGGTAGGATATAAATGCAAATGAAAGGACTAGAACTTGGGATTGTTTGACTTACAGATTCGACATTATTTCTGGGTATCTGAGGCTAGCTTCTCGGCGTAGGGTTTCGTCGATAACAACACATAAGTTTCTAGAGAAACCGGCCTTGGCGGCGAAGTTATCTCGTATATTGTTTGACTGACCCTTTGGCAAGTATCTAGGTCTAGTCGACGTTCCTTGGAGTTTTATGTCACCTTTCTTCTTCGTTTGGAGTGTAATGGGAGTTTGACGGGTCAGGGCAAGGTCGGCGTTAGCTATGCAATGGGCATGCCACAAGTTTGTTCAATTGGGGCCGTTCTATCTAGTACCGAGGATGATCTGGGCTCCACAACTCTGTGGTAGAATTTAGTTGTGTTCCTGTTATTGCGAAACTCCCGGTGGGATGAATGTAAACAAACTAGTGACATGGGAGGAAAGACGAGGTAGGTTCCATGGATATTGTAATCCTAAACGAGATGGTGAGAGAGAGGCGGGAGAAAGGCCGATGAGGGATAGCAGAAGGTCGTGCTGGATCTACTGTACCTGGGTTTAGCCCCTATTTATTGGCCCACTCACGAACATCCATATCAAAAACCTTGAAAAAAATCCTTAAGAGAGTTTTCTAGAGGATGTATGTGAAAAAGGTCGGCAAGGAGCACACTGACTCTCTAGGGGGGGATAGCAACCGCCTCTGCCAGTAGCCAGTTTATCGAATTGGCTCGATATCTGCAAACGAGAGCTCCTGTGTTGAGAAGGTTATGAATCCGCCCCCCAAGACCAAAGAATTAAGCCGCTGATAGAATTCTCAGCCCTTACCTAACTTAATTTCCTAATTCAGATTAACATGGAAATGTTTGATCTTCCAATTATGTTACTGTTTGTGATTCCCTTAATCACTTTTTTTTAAGGTCAATGAAGTTGTACTTGATATGTAGATATGTAGATGTGTAGATGCTAGAATCTAGATAGAGAGAATGCCACACTTACGTATTTGTGGATCATCTGTGGCTTGAAAGGGTTATAGGTATTCGTCACTAGTGATGCTAGCAGAGACGATTCCATAGGTGGCTAAGCTCCGACGTAGGCCCTGCGCCATGATTAGTTCCACCTGAATTGCCTGCCTACACACGTACTACGTATGCACTGAGCAAACGGCGCCTCTACAAACAAAGGGCTCTAACGATGTCAGACAGATCAGGGGCACTTCAATCGTTACCTACCTCCTAATTCTGTACTCTATTCTGTATTTCTCACAGCCTCCCATCCTGCATTTGAACACGTTCGGGTTTTTCGTTCACTTGATTGCATCGCGGCCTGCAATACTGTATCATTCCGTTGAATCCGAGATTGAATTTTTTTTAAAATTGAGATTAGTAAGATTGCGATCGCGATTGTGACATTGCCTGTTACTTGTACCATCACCTTTGATCCGGCTCATGATGTGACAGTTTGGGTCGTCTTACATGAATCGCCCTCTCATTCTCACATTCCCTTCTTTGCCTTGACGGACGTACATAGTAGCGGTTTGCTTTGCGCGGTCCGCGGTTAGGTCGCGTCCCTCGTTCTGCTTCATACTGCACCCTGCACTTGCATTCTACACTCTGCATTCTGCATTCTGCATTCTGCCTGATCCCATCGCCCATGGAGAGAGCCTTGTCGCCACGGCTGCCATCATCCAACATGTCTCGGCGGTGGGCGCGTAGAATCGAGCGCTATTGCTGCAGCTGTTTAACATACTTTCCCCTCGTTTTCGTCTACGGGCTCACTTCCTGGGCCGTATGGGTTGTTGTCAGTATAGGCTCTTTCCCGGCGGCTGAGGGGCAGAAGGAGAGCTGGACCGGTAAGTCGGACCCTTTGCCTGACCTCACCTTACTTTACCTTACCTAGTCCTGCCTTCTTCGCATTATTCACGTCCGAGTATCCTGTTCTTGGGGTTTGTTTAGAATGTGGTTATAGTGGGAACAAACGGACTGCTGGGGAGGGTAAACGGCAAATGACAAACGATGAACACTGGCTGACGAAACACCACAGGAACCGGCTCATCCGCCGGCGGTCTCATCTTGTACGCCATGCTCAACTGGTGCTACACGACTGCCGTCTTCACCGATCCCGGTAGCACGACAAATAGTATGGGCTATTCGACCCTGCCCACCGTCACGACGCCGCACGCGACCTCCTTCACCGTCAAGTCAAATGGAGAGCTTCGGTTCTGTAAGAAGTGCCAGGCACGCAAGCCCGATCGCGCCCACCACTGCTCGACCTGCCAACGCTGCGTGCTGAAGATGGATCACCATTGCCCTTGGCTCGCCACCTGCATCGGCCTCCGAAATCACAAGGCTTTCCTGCTATTCTTGATATACACCACCGTCTTCTGCCTGTACTCCTTCGCAGTGTCCGGAACATGGGTTTACGACGAGCTGTTGACTCAGACACAATACAACAATACCGTAATGCCCGTCAACTTCATCCTACTAGCCGTCATCTCCGGTATCATCGGCCTTGTCGTGGGTGCCTTTACTGGCTGGCATATTATGCTAGCCAGCAGGGGACAGACCACCATCGAGTGTCTTGAAAAAACACGATATCTGAGCCCACTACGAAAGACCCTACAACACCAGTTCGTGGCCCAACACAACGGTGACGGAATACCGTTGCCGAAATACGGCCAACAGCTTCTTGATATGCATGCAAACGCATTACCGGGGATCACGCGCCCAGAAGAAGGCGAGGTTACCTTACCCAGAGACGACCGGATGCCTGCGTACTCATCCTACGAAGAAATGGAACGGTACCGTGCCCGCAAGCGGTATGAGGAGTATATGGATGAACAAGATTCGGAGAAATTACCAAATGCCTTTGATTTAGGAGCTAAAAGGAATTTATTGCATTTATTTGGCCCCCAACCTCTACTTTGGGCCTTCCCTGTTGTAACTACGACGTCCGATGGTTGGGCATGGGAACCAAGCCCCAAGTGGTTAGCAGCCCGGGAACGACTTGCGAACGAGCGTGCGGCTCAGCGACAACGAGAACGCGCTGCCGGATGGGGAGAACCCGACACGCCGATAGCCTCCCCTTACCCAGACCGACCCCAAGGGGCTGGTAGGCACTACTTGGCATCACCAGTGACACCAAATGGAAATGGCCGACGGACACCCTCCAAGGCAGATCGAATCCTCGGCCGGGATCCTAATCTCTACGCTGATGAGCCACTCAGCTCAGTATCAATGAACACGTTAGACAGAAATGGCCGTGCTCTCAGAGATGAGCTAGACATGATCAGCGACGACGACGAAGAAGTCAAAGTCGATGCGGAGCACAGAGCTCTGGACGTCGTCACGAATGGAGCATGGGCCCGAAACGGGGCTAGCGGTCTGTTAAGAAAACCAACAAGGAGTAATCAAAAACCCCCACCGAAATACGTCCCTCCAGAAGATGAAGGAGTAGACTGAGCGCTGGAGCTGTTCTCTCTTTAGCATGAATGGTACATAGGGTAGAATCGGGATGCAGTTATCGCGTTTCACACCTGTTATTTAATAAATGGAAGTGCATGGCAACGGCGTTGGGACAATTTGTACTTACCATAGTGTCATATAGACTAAGAATCTTTGAATTGCGTTGGTCGTTAATATGCTTCACTAGGCTACTCAGCCTCTCACCTTGCAAGCCTCGGCAACATTGTAACCCCTATTATCCAGGCCCTACCCACCGGCCACAGCGGATATTTTGTCAGCAGCAATGATCGCTAAGCATCTTGCAAGCAACTCGAATTACCATCTCGCCAAAAGTTCCATGTAGTGCCTTTGCTATAGCGAGATATTGCAAGGCGATATATCCACTACCTCGGGTCTAACCCGCAGGCATCTACGGCTTTCGCTTATCTGTTCATGTCGGTTGTAGGTATATACCCTGTGGATGCGAAATATAACCCATTGCCTTCGCACAAAGTTGATCCTCTATTCAAGTTTCTCTAATTAGCGGTAGGATGGCCCGGACGAGGGTGTTGGTAACCCTGCAAGGCTAATCTCGGCGATCGTCAGCTACACCGACGAGGGCGTTTTGTTTCCAGGGACACGGCTAGGCTACAGCTTGCTCACTGCTAAAATAACAAATGTGAAGGAACTGGGATATCGTGGATTCAGTGTGGATATGCAAAATCTACCGTGTTGCTTAGAAAAGAGCATAGGGATTCCTTCTTCGCTTAGGCTTCTATTGCAAGATAGCGGATATTACAGGTTATAGTCCGATCAAGTATAGCCTCTCGGTGGAGATTACGATTGTAGTCATTTCTAGGATTCTATTGATATGTCTCGAAATTGTCTTGCTACCTGGATGGTTCATTGTAGAGCATGTTTAATATCGTCCAATGTTACCGAGAATGTCTGCAAAGGGCTGTATGTAGTATGTCTCATATCTCGGAAGCGGGCTGCGTCATTCCCACAAGGCCAAATGACAAGATAATAAAAATTAAAAACACTTTAGGGGATAAGGCACCCCGTCTTGACGCACTGTATTCATACGCAACGTTAGAGTAATTAGACGGTGATCTGAGCTTTTCTCATGTGTATAAAAATGGTTGGTGGATATGCTGGCTCGCATCAACTCCATGTTATGGAAATTTTTTCAGTAGCAAACACCTAATACGAGAGGTTTTGGTGGTAAACCAGGGAAAGTCCCTATATTTATTTGAGACAGTTAGATGTCTACTCACTAATATGAGAATTAGGTGACAAGATCGCACATATCTTGGTAGGGCGTGCGTGAAAAAGCAAGTGCAATAGCTATATATACGTATAAAAAGGATGGCATACATACATCATCCATTATTATAATGGATTTATTCAACTCCTATTACCTTTCTAGCTAACGATTACTCGAATTTTGTAGGATCATCTCTATTTCCGCCATATTTCCCCTATCATATGTCAGTCTGTAAGACTTAAGCATATTAAGTTCTGAGTGTGTGTGGCAAGTAATCCATGCAGACCGAGTCACTCAGCACCAACAATACGGTTCATCATCCACGGAAAACAAAGTGATAGAACGCCAATAGGCTATTATGACTAGATACGAGGATCACGTTTGCATTCAGCTGGACTCTAGAAGCAGATCCAGCTTTGTCTCTGCTTCGTCTCATTGCCACACCTCCAGATTCTCAGTACTCCAGGTACACATCTATCAGGTATTTTTCCACAGCTCATACTTAGACTTACTTTGTCCGTGCAGCTCACGCCCCAAATATAGAAACCCCCAAGGTGAGCCTATAGCACGCAGAACCCAACACGGAGATGATGATCCAGCCCGTATATCCTCACTCCCCTCCTCGCAAGCCGTTTCCCCCCCTCGTCCCCCTCGTCTCCCTCGTCCCCTTGACTCCGGTCCCGGACCAACCATCCATTCATCGACTCTAGACCCTTATTCACCGCTTGTTCCTTCCCCCCTCCTTCAACCAGGGGGGCGGGGGGAATGGACGAAGGGCCGTCGAGAGGGAGATCACGGCGAGGAGGGGTCTGGGAGGCTTGAAGAAACAAGGCGTCCAAGTTCCACAGCGTTATGCATGCCGTAGACAGCTGCTCTAGTGCAAATATATCAGCACCCAACTAACACCCCATCACATAGCACTACATGGGGCTATTTCACGCCCTGCATGTTCGAGAAGAGGTTGGTGGGAGATTACAAATTAAAAGCGCCTTGCATTCAATAGTATGTCTCTGGAAGGTATGAAAATTTTCTTGGGTTGGGGTGTAGGGTAGGTTTTGTCCTGCGTTGCGTGCGTGTGTGCGCGCGCTCGTGTGTTATGTTTGGTGTGTGTGTATGTATGTGTGTGTGTCTATGGGTAAAAAAGAACGCACAGCTTGACTAAGTCAAGTCAGGGCGGTGGCAACTTGCAGAGTTGCAACGAACCTCGGCGTCTAGCTCCACGCCTCCTATTCCTTTTGGCTGTCTGTCTAACGCAGGTACTCGTTCGAAAGATGAGGTGAGAAAAGAACCACAAAGTCGGCAAAACGTACCAGTTTCCAAGTCTTTTGACAGTTGGCGGCCTCTCTTTTTCCTAGCTTCATCTCTGCATCTCATATGATCTACCTGCCTGCTTGCCAGGCCAACCACTCACAACTAACCACTTACCACCAACCAACCAGCACCGTGAGGCAAAAAAAAAACAAAAAAGACTTGGCCTAAACGGCCCACCCGTGTCTGGATATAAGGCAGCTGGTATGCAGGACACATGCGGCCAGTCGACGGGAGCAAGCATTCATGTTTGACTTGGCCGTGCATACAGGGATCGAGTGGCAGATTGCAGGATCAGTGCCATTGCGGGCGGTTGCATTTCGCTTTCTCGATTGCGTGATTTCTGCCATTTGGTATAAACGCACATATCAAGTTCCTCTGGGTTATACGAACCAGATATTATATACATGCAGGAGCCTAGGCGGTGAATATGTGTAAGAAGTTACGTAGTGGCGTGTTTATCTACCCATTTCTGACTTACAGTGGCTTTGTGTAATATCGCCATGTTTTGAAGTCATGATTTTATCTTTCAAATCGGTGGAACTGGTCCGCCGAGCTGCGTTCTCACTCACTTCGTTGGCGTCGTGACCGAACCGGTTCCATTGCCCGCTGTCTGACACCGGACAATAAGATCCGACATGACTGCAATCTTGAGATATGGGTTCTCCGAGATATGCCTTCCCCGGATCATACCGTGTCACCCGAGAAAGCACCAGAGGATTGGCCAGTCGGCCTATGTAGTCTGGGCGCGACATGTTCCACTGCATCGGGGATATAGAAGACATGACACAGCGGATGGGATCCGGATGGACACGGGATGCCATCGTGGGCCCGGTGCGTGCGACGATGACACAGCAGCTCCGGCGCCAGAGGGTTAAATTAAATACCAAGGAATAGTTCCTGCAAGTGACCGGAGAAGAACGACTAGACCATACTATAATACCACGGACTAACAGATGTTCTAGACAACAACATCATCTCCTTTCTACAATACGCACATACGCACTCGCAACTAGCGTGCTGTCATCAAATGCCGACATAAAACATGTACGACGTGATACGCAAACATCAGCACACGCCCATGCCGATTTCTTGCTTGGGGGATGGGATATCGGGGCGAGGTCGAGTGAGTTGGTTAGTGGTCGTGGCACTATGGCACTATCGAGGCAAACTCCGACTCTGCCCCGACATGGAACATATGCAGCTAGCTAAGTAGGTAGGTGAAATGCACCGCGACGTCAAGGGTTCCTGGACAAAGACAGACATAAAGAAGAAATGCCTAATGGAACGGATTAGCACTTTCTTGCCTGACTGAGTGCCGCTGCTGCGAAGCTAACCTGTCAGGAGGTGACAACAACAACAACAACTCCGACAACGACAGCAGCAGCAGCAGAAACGACAACAACTCCGAACGAACGAACGAACGAACAAGCAGCACTAGCGGGAAGGCAATCATGCCCATTCGGAGCCTAGCACCGGCGACGGCGCGCGGTCCTCGTAGCCTTGTGACACAAACACGGTGAGTGTGAGGCTTACGGGATCGTCAAGGCTTTCGTTCCTTTTCCTGTTTTCCCGCATCAAGTCCGCTTGCGCGCGCGTGCGTGCGTGCGTTGCGTGCGAGACTTAGATAGACGACCTGACACTACCCAGACTAGAAGCGGGAACGGCACGCTCGGCATGCCTAAGTAGCCTAAGCCTGCCTACCTATTCCCGTGTATGTACGTACATACCCAGACATACATACATATATACATACAGACAGACAGACAGGCATACATACAGACAGGCATATATACATACGTACRTNCATCGATACAAACCCAATAATTTACAGTGTAATTACCACCTCATTTAGTGCATCACCTCACTACAATTTTCACGACTTGGTCAACCGCCACCTAAATCCCAGCACCAACCAACCGAGGGGAATAATTCAACCCCCAATCAACTTCTCCTCCCTCCTAACCCTCCGTTACATGCTCCGTGCCATTACCAAAATGGCCGAGAACGCAGCAAAGCGTCTCAAGACCTCCTCGGAGGGCAGCAGCAGCGGGGTGACGATCGGGACGCACAACGGGCACTTCCACGC
>JAPESX010000858.1:0-13508 GCA_029590615.1 Nemania bipapillata
ATAATCATCGCACTCCCTCACCCGCTCCGCATGTAGGTTCCTATCATTCCCGAGCCCCTTCGCCCGCTCCGCATGTGGGTTCCCTACCANTTCTCNGACGNCTCCCTCGCCCGCTCCACCCGTGGGTTCCTATCATTCTCSGGCTCCCTCGCCCGCTCCGCCACAGATGCCCATTCACCACCATCGGGGACCCTCACCGGCACCATCACCCATACAGCACTATGAAACTAGATCCCTATCACCAGCGCCTCAGCAAACACAGGCATATGAGTCGAGAGCGCCATCGCCTGCTCCTTCCTTTAACTTCAAACCCTACCGTCCGGGAGCAGAACGAGAATCACCCCCTCCACCCGCCCCGCCTCCTCACCGCAGTCTTATCATCAGAGGAAATTCCAACGCCTCCTATGATGATCGGTCTCGCCAGCATGGTTACCAGACTCCACGCGGAGTTTCGCCGGTGCCGCCGTCCCCTGCAGGAGCCGGATTCACTCCTTCGCCTCTTCGCGAGGCCATGGATGGTGTAATTGAACAACTAGACGCATTAGGCGTGCCACGGCAGAGCGAATCTCCCGAGCCATCATTTGATCCATGGTCGCCAGAGTCTTTCGACCTAGTCCACCACCGGTCCCGAAGAAAGCAGACAAGGCCGCAGACGTCAATGGGCCTTGCTCATCAGGATTCTGGCTACGAGTCGTATGGCGGTGAGTCATCGCGGGAGAACACAGTTCACAGCGGCTACAAAAATGATCACCCGCTCCCTCAGCTGGATGACTATGTAGACCGGATGGAAACTCGCCTTCGGAAAATGCACGAGCATAAGTCAAGCATGGAGTCCAGCAGTCATGATATGGGCCCTCCGCCACCCGCGCCACTCAAAGGCTATCACACGAACCGACCGAAATCATCAATGGGTGACAATTTTCCTAGCGAGCGCAGTCTGCGCAAGCAGAAGTCATCTTATGAAGTTGGGCTCATTGGCAGAACAGCGACTACGAAAACAAACTCGACCAATGCATCTTCTGGCAACCGTAGCACCACGACGACTAGTAGCACAAATACACAAAGTACTAACCGCAGTCTAATGAGTGGTATATCGGCTGGTGGAATAAGTTCTACGAGTGCAGGCAGCCTGGCCAGGAAGAATCGAACACGCAGCGCCTTGGACTTCAGGGATGGTGATGAAGACTGGGACCCGAATCGGCCAACAACACCCTTCACCGGTGTTTCTTACCATCCAAGCCACTCTACATCTGCAATGAGGCCTCAGTCTCAAGCCGGATTTAATGATCATAGTATCGCTTCTATCGGGGGTCTTGTGCAGCCAGGAGGGGTAAAGCCAAAAAAAAACGAACCTCATTAAAAGAATATTGGAGGCAACGAAAACTGGTGTCGCTTCTGGTCGAAGTAGTATAGCGATAGGTACAGCATCACTACAATCGTCTCCTACGAAGCGCTCGGGGCCCGACGGTATCACAGCTATCGCCGGTGGACTGAGCACAACAAATTTGGGCCGAGATGTTGCTCGTGATATGGGACTTGACAGTGGCGTGGATTGGGTTCAGGTCCGTCGCGATGTGAATAGGTCTAATACCTTGAGCAAGAATGAACGCAACGAGCGACGTGACCGTTGCCAGATGATGGACTATCCGGCGATCGACCCTGTTGACGAATATTACGAGAGTATTGAAGGAGATGAAGGTGCGGATGGGCTTCCAGTTCGAGAGCCGATCAGCTACCAAGGGCTCAACCTCAGCCAAGTCGATAAAAACTCACGCTTCGTGAGTAGCTTGCCGCCCATGACGACTTCGGTGACTCTGGCGACAACCTATGTATGCCGGCCATACAGAAGTGACGTGCAACGCCTTCGCGCCATTTTCGTATGGGTCGCTGAGCAAGTAAATTGGGAGGAAGATTTCGAAGGCGAGGTTGACACACGACGGGTTATCCAGACCCGTCGAGGATGCGCCGAAGAATACGCCGTTCTAGTCCATGAGATGTGCGCTGCTACCGGCATCCACTCTGAAATAGTCCGAGGCTATCTTAAGACGCCTGGTGAAGTGCCCGAAACGAATATTATGCCTCGGCCAAATCATTGGTGGAATGCTGTGCTTGTCGACGATGAGTGGCGTATGATAGATACCTGTCTTGCGAGCCCTTCCAATCCTCGCAGAGCCTTGTATTCAAACGCCAGCAGTGGAACCGCAGAATTTTGGTGGTTTCTGACTAGACCCACCGAGCTTTGCTGGACGCATATCCCTGAGCATCATGGGCAGCAACACATTTGTCCACCTGTGGCCCATGAGACGCTTCTGAATTTGCCCGGCGCCTGTCCACCTTATTTCAAAAATGCCATTGCTATGGTTGATTTTAACACGTCTCTCATCCGAATTGAGGATCTCGAAATGCTACATATAAAGTTCAATGTGCCAGAAGACATTGAAGTAGCCGCAGAAGTTGAGGTCCGAGCCTATTCGCGTGATTCAGATGGAGATTTCTTTGAAAGTGGTGAAGTGGTCAAAAAGCGAGCTTTAGCCCAGGCGGAATGGTACAGCGGCACAAAACGCTATACAGTAAAAGCACTCCTACCAGGGGACGAGGGTACGGGTATTTTGAAGGTTTATGCTGGCAAGAGAGGTCTCATGCACAGCATCAAGGATATCCCGCATCCTCTCGCGTTTGCCCTTCCGATTATTCACACGGGTGAGAATCCACCTTATGAGTTCGTAACACGTCACCCAACGCCACACGCCCAGCGCCACGACATATATGTTGTACAGCCACAGTGTCAGCGCCTAGCTTTGAACAATACATTTGTCTTTGCTATCCGGCAACACCCATCCAGCCTAGGCAATAGTAGTACTTCTAGTAACCCGGGCGGTACAAGTCCGGTTCCTTTCATGCGACCCACTAGTGCTATGAGCATGACTAGCAGCGCTGCGGCATCGGCTCCCAGTTCAGCAACTGGAAGCATAGCTGGCAAAAAGCCGGCTAAGTTGGCGATCCAAACACCGGGCGGCAAGATTCTGAGACTAATGAGAAAAGAGGAACGAAGAGGGATCGGCGTTGGCGGACGCCATTTCAGTGGCGAGGATGAAGTCAGCGATGGTGGCACGTGGGAGACGATTATCAAATGCTCGGAACGTGGTGTCTGGCGTGGCCTCGTGCTTGCAGATCGTACGGCAAGATGGTGTGTTTTTGCAGAGTGGGTGTGTGTTGGTTGATCTGCCTGGCATTCTGATGAGACGGAGTTGAGCGGAGCCCGTAGGATATGATTCGGATTCGATTCGATACCTCGATTGTTTTCGGCTAAGGTTTCATCGATATTTTGATATCTCGTGCATTTTCTCGGTGTTACTGGTGGAGGGAATTTGGGAGACCTGTGTTATATCCAATCTGGCGTTTTAGTTGGGATGACGGTACAGAGCAGTAGAGTACCTGTGACGTGCGAGCCACCTGTATACCAACAGCCTAGGCCGTTTCCTGCTTTGTTTTTTAGGAGTTTAGATACTCGATCGGATGTACAAATAATCCCTAGTGCCTCGGCACTATCCTCATAAATAAGAACTCGACGCTGATCGTGCTTTTACTCTCGCAATCTTCGTTACGCACTCCTCCACCATCACCAACTATATAGAGGCCTGCTAACTCACTTAGCTCAAGTGAATATGTACACTCAATCATCAAAACTTGCCTCTATTTGTCATGAAATTTACTCCCCTGAGTTAGAAAGGACCATTGCCGCCAAAGAGAACACCCACGCAAGCGATGTTTACTCGGCCTAGTATTATTCGAGCATATGTTTCAGTCGAGACTTTTGACTACAATGAAGTATTGTATGGGAGGGTATGGGAGGCTAGACAAGATAATATCAGCCATGCTCTATGTCGCTTCTGCATTTCCAATACAATCCGTGGACCGCCTGTGTATAGTTGGCTCACTACTGCCTCGATAGTTATCCCAAACCCGTGGGAGGTCAAGCGCTCCCCCCAAATCCAAACGAGCTTTCCTTTATTCTTCTTACATAGATCTGACACAGCTTTCAAAACTTTATAATTTGTCTTACGTATTTGTTACATCTTCCCACGCTTCATGTTGTGCCTCTTCTACAGCTTTCTTTTTTTTTTTCAACCCCGCTAATCCTATACACAATTCGCCATCCAGACTGACTACCTACCAAGCCTACTTATTATAGACTATACTATTAGATTGTTTACAGGGGAGATTCAAGACTTGCGAAAGATTGCTATGACATATTTAACAGACACCGATATCCACTCCAATATCAGCAATGTCCGATCGCGCAGTCGCTACAAATCCGGTCAATCTAGACCGAATCGAAGCCCCCGTTACCCTAAAAGCCTACCTCATGTGTGCCTTCTCGGCCTTTGGAGGAGTGTTCTTTGGGTACGACAGCGGCTACATTAACGGGGTCATGGGGATGCCCTACTTCATCAAGCAGATCGAGGGTCCGGATGCAATCAGCCTAACCGGGCCGTCCAAAGGGCTCATCACTTCGATCTTGTCGCTGGGCACCTTCATTGGTAGGTACTCTTCGTCTCTAGTTCATTTTGTTTCAGTAAAACGTGAAATGCTTATGTCGTTCTACCTAGGGGCGCTCGTTGCTGGGGACTTTGCTGATGCGATGGGTCGGCGAAGTACCGTCCTTGCTAGCTGCGTCGTTTTCCTTATAGGAGTCATGCTCCAGTTGGCTTCTGCCGGGCTGTCTCTCCTCCTTGTTGGCCGCGCGGTGGCCGGTCTAGGTGTAGGTGGCGTCAGCGCGATAATTATCCTATACATGTCTGAGATCGCGCCTCGCAAAGTCCGCGGAGCTATCGTGTCAGCATATCAGTTTTTTATTACTGTTGGTAAGTCTCCTCTCCTCGTTTTACCAGTAGGTAATTATAGCCTTCCCGACTTTTCTCACGCTAGAAGGTTTGTTACTCGCCTCCGCCGTCGACTATGCTACCAAAAGCCGTGACGATAGCGGCTCCTATCGTATCCCCATTTCGATTCAGATGATATGGGCCTTGATTCTCGCCAGCGGCTTATATCTCCTTCCAGAGTCGCCAAGGTTCTATGTCCGAAAGGGAGAACTTGACCGCGCGGCTGACTCCTTATCTCGGCTGCGCGGTCAAGATGTCACGAGCGATCTCATCAGTGACGAGCTTGCCGAAATCATTGTCAATCATGAGCTTGAATGTTCGCTTCAGTCTGATGGAGGTTACTGGAGCACATGGCTCATGTGCGTTGATGGCTCTCTTCAGGATGGATCCAGCAAGCTTCGACGCACTATCCTGGGGACATCTCTTCAGATGATTTCCCAATGGACCGGAGTTAATTTCGTCTTCTACTTTGGAACCACTTTGGTATGTTCAAATGGCGTATAGCGCCACTCAATATTGTACAATCTATCGCTATCGGGTTGGATCATGCAAAACTGATTCTTCCTAGTAGGTTCGAAACACTTATGTGAACCTTGTCATTCCTTATCTACATCATTTTGATGTTATAACATTATTAGATTGCCGTTGACTTGCGAAGACACAAATATCGACCAAAAAATATGATCGTACTAATAAACATACAGCTTCCAAGATCTTGGCGCTATTAAAGATCCATTTTTGATATCACTCGTCACGACTCTTGTCAACGTATTTTCAACCCCTATCTCTTTTTGGGCCATTGAGAAAATAGGGCGCCGACCCCTTTTTCTCTGGGGAGCATTCGGCATGACAATCTGTCAGTTTGTTGTTGCCATTATTGGCACGTTTGCAGACTCCGCCGCGGCGCTATCGGTCATGGTCACCTTCATCTGCATTTTCATATTCTGCTTTGCAAGCACTTGGGGTCCTGGGTCTTGGGTCCTCATCGGAGAGATATTCCCGCTGTCTATCAGAGCACGAGGTGTCGCGCTATCAACTGCAAGCAACTGTAAGTCCTAAGTAGACTAGTTGTGATATCAGTTTGGCGATGAAGAACGGGAACCTATGTAGAACTCACGTTGGATCTAGGAGCACTTAAGTTTGGCGGTTTATCACTGACTGCGATTCCGCTAGGGCTATGGAATTTCATCATTGGCCTAATCACACCCTACATGGTAGATGAGGACAAAGGCAACCTCGGTGCCAGAGTCTTTTATATCTGGGGCGGCTTGTGTGCTATCGCTTTCATCTACACTTGGTTTCTCGTCCCTGAAACCAAGGGACTTACACTTGAGCAGGTCGATAGGATGCTTGAGGAGACAACTTCTCGTACTTCGGCGACATGGACACCTTATCTTGTCTATGATTCTGATATAGGCCTCGAAAAAGCCCCGATACCTGAGTCGCCAATTGCAGATGTCGATCGCAAGGCTAAGAGAAACCCCGGCTAGAGAAGACAATGATATTGATGTTGGAATGTCCACTCGTATCCATTTTTAAGCTGTCTCATAAGAGTTTTTATAGATCCGTTGCTCTAACTGCCTTAGGTTCAGAGAGTAGGAAGCTCCGTACGTATGAGGGAAATGGAGTGTTAAGTGATAGCAATACTCCACATATGTAAACAGAATAAATATGCAGTCCAAGAGAGCGCTTTAGAAGCGCAAGCATTGACACATCGCTCGGTCTTATTCAATAGTTCAATGGCATGGGTGGACACGATTGAGAATTTAATATATATATGCAAAGGCTTTCAGGAGACTAATTGCGGTACTCTGGCTTCGTAGCAATCATGGGGAAATTGGTGAGAACATGATATAAAGGCTCAATTCGTAGCGCTCAACATAAGCTAGGATAGTGACTGAGTGACATAAAATCTTATTACGAAGCATACTCAACTTATTGAATACAGGCATCAAATAATGTGCCTCTTCCACAAGTCGGAGTCGGATAATAGCGAGACTATAATAGCGGTCAGTCGGCTTTGCCCCCGAGCTTATTGGTGCTGGCCTGCGAGAATCTTAATTCAATAAGAAAATGGACCGGATATAACTGGCCTTAGGTATATTCCAGAGAAAGGAAGATACCCGGCCTCCTTCTCCTAGCATAATCCTCACACACCTATTCCTAAGTGGCTGCCTAAACTAGCCTGCTATCCTAACAATAGAGAGTAGGCGAGGCCTCCCAAAAAAGCCATTAAGAGCGCGTGGGATACGAGGGGCCCTATTCTTTCTCTTTGAAACAATCGAGGATTCGCATACGACCCGAGTAAGTACGAATGACTGACTCACTGCTTACATACAATATAGATTTGGACCCAAGTCCAGGTCAAGTGGCTCAAGTGACTCCCAGTTCAAACATGAAGATGGCATAACGAGGCGCAAGACGCGTCGTCGGAACGACCAAAACGCGCACCAAGACTCGGAGACACGTGCACCGAAGCGCGCCCGTTCCACTAGTGTCGATGTGCCTCATATATCCCGTCATACTCCATTAGTTTTCAGGCTGTCAGAGGTTGACGGGGAGAAACGGTTCACTTCCAAGTTTTCCCATCTCCTTAGTTGCCTAATAAGTCCTCATTATAGCAGTGAGTATCAAGCAACAATAGGGCGACCATACGCCAGTCCATGCTAGCAGACAGAAATGCATCTGTTCAAGGTTCGTCGTGTCTCCAAGAATGGGCTATATATGTGTGTGCATGTATGACACGGAAATATACTGTTAGCGCAAAACTTGATTTACGAGAACGGAAAAATACTCTCGGGATTTTTACAGCGCACGACTTATTTCCCCTCAAAACGGGCGGCAGATGGGCTAATAAGGAGAATAGAAGCAGCTATTCATTTGTGTGAAACCATAAATAGGAGAGAGAGAACAGCGGGAGCACAAGGCGACCAAACGACGCGAGACTAATCGACACCGCCCGTCGATCGTTGAGACCCTGTGTCATGCCTTGTGTACTTGTAAGGACACAATAGCCCGCATGAACCTGAAAACGCCCCGATTATCGTTACACCATATCGCGAAGATGCAGATCTTCCAAGACGCGGGGAAGGCTAGTGTTCTCTGAGTGAGAGAGAAAAGAGGCGATACACTCGGGCATGAGACCAAGAGAGAAACAGAAGAAAGCCGGCTAGGAGCCGTGAGTTGCTCCCCTCCCCCTTTCCCCCACACCCGGCTGTGTTCTCTTGTGCTGCCCACCCTCCATTCTATAAGCGTGTCAGGAACAATGGATGAAGCGCGCCCCCGCGTTTGTGTGTCTACATCGATGTGTGGAGATCGCCTTCTAGCTTGGTGGTTGATACGTACTGCATGAGAGACTCAAAGCGACAAATAAGAAGTCGACAGCACGTAACCGTCTGTGACCTGGACGCTGTGACCTGGACGTTGAATTAAGAGTCACCCTACTGATCCCGGAAGTATCCCCAAGCCGCGGGTTAGCACCTCACTAGCCTAGTGAGTGGAATTAACCGCCAGTATACTCATCGCATCATCCGAAACGGGGAGCACTTCCGTCGTGGTACAAGTAGGACAGCAGTATAGCATGTCGATGTCATCGCACTAGCAGCAGAATTCTCTCATGTACTTTTTGCTATGTAGCGGTCTAGAGAGCCCAGGCTGTCGCCGTCACAGAAATAACTGAAGCTTCGCGCGTTGTACCAACGCCAAGAAAGGCTGTCATCGGCCCGATACTTTTGAGCGTAGACGTAGAGAAGCTGGAAAACCACGGGGATCCACGTAATTACCCAAGGTCTTCTCCCCGACAGGGCTTTCGCTTGCTACTGTAACCGACCCTTGCATCTGATGGACGTAGCAAAGTGAGAGGCAATGCACCGCTGACATAGGTAAGAAGATAACGAGCTGGGATTACATCGGAAGCAAGAGAAGTAGCAGGCGTGTATGCCCGCGGTGTGGCATCCTGGAATATAATACTACGGATAACAAGTCGACGAGGCACACGTGCCAAAATCTCATGCAGGTAACCTGACCGTCGTTCATGTAGGAAGGAAGAAGTAGGACAGGTGCTATTATGATTGATCAATGGGAGCGTTGCAGTATCGTCGACGAGGAACGGGCAACGCGAAAGAAATATCGGTGACCGGGCTCGAGGTTTGAGAGCCAAAATGTGCAACCAAGGTACACGGGAGCCTGGAGAGAGAATAATTCGTTGCAAGCAGGCATGGAATGCCCGTACAGAGTAACTACGGCACGGAAGATAAAAAGCTGAGCAGTCGCACAGCGTCGCTTTTTGTTGGCCACCCTCGAAGGGGTTGTCATGCTGATACTGACAAGCCTTAGCCGCTGATCTCGAACTATCTGGACCTAGATGTCCCGCAGATGTCCTGCCTCGATGAAACAGAGCTGCTGACACCATTTCCTGCTCCAATGTAACATTAGGCCTGAAAGACGCTGGGGACATCCTAACATCATGCGGATGTCCGCACCGGGGTGCTCGCCCAGTAGATACGCTCGACTAGCCAGCTGGGATGCAAACCCTGGGCGGTCCCATAAGGTCGGTCGAGTAATGACCAGTGTATGTGAGCCATTGGGAATGTTCGATAACGATCGGGATCGGTGCTGCTGGATGGATGAAACCAAGTTACGGAGCGATATGTCATGTGGTTAGTTGTTACTACAATGCGCGATTTTACGGTGGAAATATATGCTACGTAGATATCGCTGTTTGTGTTCCCCGAACTCCTCGTTCGAATCGAAAAGGGAAACAAGAAGAAGAAGGAATCATCAGAGACCGGAACCAAATCCTCGTGTGAAAACCGACAGTTTTGCCATGTGTATTGTGTGTGTGTACTTGAGTACATACATACATACATCTTGTAGGGTTGTATTGTGGCTGGCGACGATCCCGCTTAACCGTTGAGCCCTGGTTATTTCTCGCATAACATGCCTGTCAGGGAAATGCAACTTGTCTGGAGAATCCATGGCCAAGAAAACCCGATCGGTCACGATTAGTCTGGTGGGCTGAGGATGGGTCTCCCGCGTACTGTACGAGGCGCGACACGTAGCCGTTTTGGGATGGATGAATCGGGGTTGATAGACGAACTCGCGTGATAGAAGCGCCGATATATGTATATACCTAGGTATATATATATATATATCATCCATAGCTGTTACGAAAACCGAGAACGATCCCTTCTAACTGGGTTGAGGCCCGAAGGTCGTAGCTACATGACGATCCTTATAAGTGAGAGAGCGCAGTTTAGGGCAGCGAGAAGAGAAAAAAACCACTTGCCCAACGTAGCGATGTGGTGAGCGAGGGCGTTTTCATTTGCCCGCTCATACTCGGTCGGTCGGTTGTGCACACTATCTAGACTACCTACGCTACTCGTCCAACAGAAGACCTTCAGCCAACAGGTAAGCTGGCGACCTGCTTAGGATCCCGTACATAATATCATATCTACACATGTAGTGTAGATAGAAAGAAGTACAGAGAGGGCACAGTACCAGCACCGGGTATCCAGCGTTTAAGAGCGACAAGGGCCTTCCGGCTGTCCTCTCCACCTCTGCTCCTTGTGATGTTGACCCGTGCGACTTGTACTGGTGCAGCATACCGGAGACGAAAAAAAAAAAAAGGTCCTGGCGCGGCGACTCTACTTACATGGGACACACACCCATACACAAAATGTAGTGTTTTGGATGCTTGTCTATCGCAGGCAGGCAACGTCCATAATAGGGATATGATGGCGATAGTGATAGCGATAGCGATAGCGACAATAGATGGATGGATGAATGAATGAATGAATGAATGAAGAAAAAGGCAGCGAGAGGCACAAGGAAGAAAGCTCAAACGGACGAAGGAATGATGAATGGTGAGATGATGGTGGTGAGGATGATGAGGATGATGATGAGTGTATTCTAGGGTAGCGATCGAATGTTCTCGGGCGGCGNCTTCCCCTTGTTCATACGGTTTAGGCGGGTTCATGAAGGCTACGTACGGTGCGACACGGGCTGGATCGAATCTATCAATAGGATGGGACACAAATTTCGATACTCCCAGAGAGAGGCACATGTGAGCTGGATGGACAAGAAGCGGGATCTCTTAAAAACCACCCAACGGGGATTTGGCGGAGAGAGTTTTTATCATCTTTCTAAACTTCATGTATATATTCTGCCTGGGCCATCTGGTCCAGTGCAACCGTAAATAACCACTCAAAATCAAAGCAATATAACGCAAGCGATAGCCTTGTAGCTATCGAATGGATATGACTCTGCTTAAAAAAAACATCTTAGATCACCATAGTCACTCAAAATCAATACGCCTTCTCGTCTATCAAATGCGACACATGAAGTTGATGAATATGACCAAAGTGTTTCAACTCTACGTAGAACTACCCATCGAGTTATCCTCTACTAAAATTAACTATTAGCACGAGAGGCCAGACTAAACCTCGAGTTCTGACTCTAAAATATGTACAGCGAATACAGCCAGCTAGCAATTGAATAATACAGCTCAGGTAGCCCGTAACCTATAGGTCACCGCTTAGAAAACCCCCAGATGTAATAAACTGTATCTGGTATTCCCGTAGGCTAGCCCAATTCCTGAGCTCTTCATCTTCATCTGGCAGCCCCATTGTGCCCTCGGAAGTGCCAACTACAGCCGCAGTTCCGGATCTCTCCAAGTTGACAAGAATTTCAATGAATCGATTTAGATAATCTTCAGCTTTAACAGCGACGGGGCCTTTACGCTCGGATGAGCTCTGTACTAAAGTGCTGGCGACCTGCCGGATTTTGTTGATCATTGATTGTCCGTTTGGCTCCAAGTTGCGTTGACTAATAGAGGTTAGAACGGCTAACAGATCTTGCACAATTAGTTCTCGCTCCTTGGCTACCATGTCATCCCCGTCGTACTTCATTCCCTGCACACTTTCAGAGTGAGCATCTCGCAGATTAAGATAGCGCTCGACAAAATATGATCTCGTTGCGAGCTGAGAGGCATGGATGTTAGCCTTTTGTATTTCAGACTGCAGTTGACGTCGTCGAAGGGGCTCAATGAGCGCCCGCCGAACATCGTTATCCGGCTGTGCTTCTGGAAAGGCAGGCGGACAATATTTTAGTCTTTCTGGGTCATTCTCATCGGGCTCGGCTTTCATGATTTGCAGTTGCCGAGGCAGATCCTCTATCGCTTGTTTCGCCGACAAGAGACCATTGCTAATGATATTTCTCTGGGCGCTCCAATCAAAAAAGTTAATTCCATAGCACATTTCAACGCCGATGAGTTCATTCATAGTCATATATATCCGAATATTCCTATTGAATCCGGTGATCAGGGATATGGTTCCCTCCGGCTGTGGTAAGATATGGTCAGAGAATATATACTCATCATCAACCTCGACGGGTTGTTCCGGGTAGGGTTCCTGGGTTGTGGGCGGGGGTAGAGGTAACTCGTTTATGGACGCTCCTAATTGACTCATTGACCTAAGAACAGACTTAGTATGCATTCTACCTTCTTGTCTACGAAGATTCCATTGACTCACCGAATACCTGCAACCATAACCCAGAATATTCGCTTGCCTATCTGATCTTTAATATGATCAACTGGCTTGTTCGCCACAGGATTGGCCACACCCACAAGGTCAGGTAGATAACCGGCTAAGCTAAACAAGTCCCGTGGCCGATGGGTGCCGAGTTCTCTACAAAAGGACATAGTCTCAACTAAGAAGCGCCTGCACGGCTTCCATTGTAATGTATAACCGGCGGCTATGCCTAGGAAATAGCTTGCGGCGGCATCGTCGACGCTCATCTCCGGTTTTGTCATGAAGAGGGGGCCTCGCGCTTCTAGAGCAATAGAACGACAATGCTCCACCATGGTGATTGCGGTTGGGAAAAGTTCGGCACTGTGGTGAGCCTTCAGGTGTGCGCGGGCACTGCGAGGGAAAGATGCGACCAAGACGCCAACCATGCTAGCCAGAAGCGCTAGAAATTCGCGGTTTGTCCGATCTATGCGGTTCGCGAACGCCTGACGGAACGACGGCTCATGCGGAAAGGGCATAAGCGGGTGAATATAAGTGAAGAAGTCGTCTACCAGGAGCTGTAAGACGGGCCAAGGCGCAATAGCCTCGGCGTCGAGTGTCAGGGGCGCCTCAGCCGCGGGAACAGTCGCTAGAGTTTCGACGGCAGTATGCAGTATCGTCGATCCGTTGTCAAGCTGTTGGCGCTTCGCGGCCTTGGCGGCTTCGGCGTGTTTGTTGGGGGGACCACGTCGTTTCATCTCGCGCCTAAAGGTGCATTCTACCTGGAGATCCGAGCACGGCTTACAAGGCGGTCCAGACTCATCGCACTACGAACATCTCTGTCAATATACTATAATCAAGAGAGAGAGGGGGCGGTATCAGCATCAACATACCTTCACCTTGCGCTGGCTACACATATCACAGGCGCGACGAAGGCGGGTGACCTTTTGCGACGCGTGTGTTCCCATGATCGGGACGGTGACGGACGGGTTGGCGAGCGACGAAGAAAACTGTGGCTCAGCCATCTGCAACGCAGCGGACTGCGCATACTGCTGGGCTATGTCGTTGCTCGTGGGCGACATCGGAGCCGCAGATGCAGCCTGCAGCACCTGGAGACCAT
>JAPESX010000859.1:0-13507 GCA_029590615.1 Nemania bipapillata
CCTAAAGGAAGAATTATTTTCGTTACAGAATCTGTAAATCTTCAGCTACAGCAAGTACAATATACAAGGTTAAGCTGCCCCAATGGTATCTAATGCTGGTACCAGTATTGAACTTCACAAATATGTTCAAACTCAGCATGTCCTCAATAAGCAACTATTTGGGGGTTTAGAACTTCGGGATCACAATTGTTTGTCATAGATGCTAGGTTCAACACAAACGTAAATGGGTAAACAGGTAGAGCTGATATAGTCTTCCCACTACTTATTATGATTTCACACGAGACATATAGCGTGGTAGAATAAGCAAAGCAAAACATGCTAGGCAATAGGAATTCGTTTAATCTATATCGTCCCGATATCATTCTTGTTTAGTCTTTGTCTAACCGCACCGCGGGACTCCTTTCGATGAAGTTGAGATCTACCTTATGCCCCAGCAACTCCCGGATATTGGAGATCTTATATTCTACATGGTACCACATTAGTAGTTGCCAGAATACCAATTTACTTGATATATAGAAGACCAAGTACAGAGCAATGGCTAGAAGCAGCGGAGTAGGTAGGAAAAGGGACAGTCTTACTGATCATCGTCGGTCGTTCCAGACTCAATCCCCACCCATACACCTTCAAGTCTTTAGGCAGACCCATAGACTCGAGCATTTCTGGTCGGAACATACCTAAATCCACGGATTCACATTAGCAAGGACTCTCAAATAGATATCTAGGGATTTACAGGCCACCACTTCGCGGGAGTAAACAACGCTAGCCCAAGATGCCGCTTCCTCTAAATATAAAGTTGTAAAACCACATACCACTATTGCCAATCTCGACTAATTTATTCAGGCCCCTATTAGGCGGTTAGTGTGTTGACCATGTTTGTTGTAATTAGGACCATGTACTAACTTATGGAAGCTGAAAATTTCCATGCTAGGTTCGGTATACGGGTTATAGGCAGGCTTAAACCGTAAATCTTCGATGCCCATCTTTCCGAAGAAGATTGTCATGAAATCCATTAAACCACCTAATGTGAGGTTATAGTCTGCTATGACGCCTTCCTACAGCATAGGGTTAGTATTGCTAATAGATGGATAGACGAGATGTACTAACACACTGGTGAAACTCTGCTAGATGAGTAGCGTCGACTGACTCATTCCGAAAAACTCGATCGATTGAGAAATAGCGAGCGGGAGGAGGTTTGCCATCTGGTCCTTGTCTAGAAGCCAGTTTGTGCAACATGGCGGCCGAAATGGCTGTTGTATGTGTTCGTAGAACAAGTCTCAAAGATTCCTCCTTCTGCCAGTTGTAGCGGTACCCAATCGACCCAAATCGACCGTTCTCGTGCACGGCCCGGACGTTGTCCCAGTATGTATCGTAATCCTTTTTGTCGTTTTCATCTTCGGCATGTGGCATATCGGCAACCTTGGGGTCAGAAATGAAGAATGTATCTTGCATGTCTCTGGCGGGATGTTGTTGTGGCACCATCAAGGCGTCGAAATTCCAAAAACCAGACTCCACGAAACGGTTACTATATTATCCGTGGTTAGCTATGACCATACATCGTATAGAAATCGCTATGCCCTTAGAAATGACTGAGAACTTACGTCGCCATCTCCTCAAATCCAAGTTCCTTGATCCCATAGATGTTAGTAGTTTATCTTGCCGGAAATTTGGTATGTTGGACTGTATAGAATGGATGCCAAGTGCCAAGGGTGCAACGAAAGAATGGGTATAGGTATGGAGCATGAAGTTGGGCATTACTGACAAAAAATATCTGCCGAAATTCCTGGCGGACCTTCATTAAGGGATGCAATGCACCCGTGTGTTGATCGGCGCCTAGAGCGTTGAAATTATAGGGCTTGAAAGTTGCTGTCTTCCAAGATCCGTTTGCTAGCATTTCATCTGTTAAATCGGTCTCTTCTTTCACAATCTCGAGGGCAAACTTGGGACCCTTCTCGATGTTGAAGCTGATCTCTTTCTGAAGCCTCACTAGCTTCCGCTTCTTCAGCTCGGCTAGGACCTTGGCGTCGGAACACGTATGTGTGGTTTCTATTGTCGCGAGGTGTTCCCGGGTCACGTCCTTAATCGAATCGACCTATGTCACGTTAGTTCGAATACACATGAACAAGCAAGGACGGTAATCGTACAGATGCAATAAGCTTCCCATCCTTTCCTTTTGATATCCATTTCTCCTATTTGCTTGGTTAGTTACTCATATAACTAGACCTGAATTCAATAGGGGACAAAATACCTTGAAGGCCTTGCCTTGGCCGAGTTTTGTGACGGACTTGTCTCCAATCGCCTTCCTATCCGGTTGAATAGTCAATAATGCTGTAGACCCCAAGACAATAGTATTGCCCCGCGACACCCACAATAGAGCAGGCACAGACGTGTAAAATATGTCTAAGGCAAAGTGTAAAACTCTAGAATGCGTACTCAAGATCGGCGATACTCAGGCCCTCCAGTGCTTGTCTGACGACTTCGAAGACACGCGCCTCGTGGCTGCCGTGCTTTGCGATGAGCTCTCCTTCGGGCTCTAGAAAGGGGATTTCTTGGTCGATTTGTTTATACAAGATCATAGACCTTGAGCTTAATCTGTCCAGGGCTGCTTTCAGATCGGAAAATTTGGCGTTGGGAAAATCGGTAGATGACGACAAGGTTTCGGCTTTCGACAAGGCGGCGAGGATGTCGACAGCGAGGTCGCCAGAAGAATCGGTCGTTGGCACCGCCATGGCTACTCTTAAGAAGCTATTATTAGCTGGCACTTGTGTATATATGCGTCTCCCTTGTTTGTATTTGTTCCTCTTCACGTGCTATAAGCGTGCGTGGTAGAGATCCTGAAAGATGACCTAGACCAACCTCGATTTATCGACTTCACGAGGTAGACAATAAGGGTCTGACTCAAGAAAAAGTAGCTGCCCCTCCAAGGTGGGGGGAGGAGTAGGGAGGTACCGCTGCCGGAGAGGAACGAATTTCACTTGAACTATGCCTCTTTTAGCTTAGGCTCAAACTACCCTAGCCTGAACATCAGGCACATTACCGTCACGACAATCGTACAGTGGACATAGGTTTAAAAATATACATACAGCAAGCAGGACATTAATGATATTGATAGTGATATTTATTTAAATATATATATATATATTTCTTTAATTAGATAGAAGCGAGCTGGAGCAATCGCCTATGCATAGTCCAAGCATAGAGCTACCTAGCAATTGGCCTGTGAGGGAGGCATGCTGGTCACGGGCGGTCGAATCACCAAAACTCCTTGAATCATAAAACGAACGATTCACAATTTCCTCCTGCTCGATCTCTACGGCTTCGTCGCAATATGTCCCTAGAGCCCAGGCTAGTTATACGTCTAAGCTAAACACAGGAATAACACGAAGAATGCCTTAATAGATGTTGCTGCAGCTATCCGTCAGCATTAAGGGTATTCATGCAAATACGGGAATATTCGATTTACCCTTTTAAGTCTTCTAAGTTACCATAGGTTATATATCTCGACCATACCACTCTTGCTTATTATTGCCACCAGTTTCCCTGAAATCGCGGTTCTGCGTGGACCTGTGAGTTAGAGCAATGCCAGTTTCAACTGCATCTCCGACCAAAGTTCAAGTCCATCGGCTCGTCGAGGTATGGTCCCCTTGACACTACTATGGATGAGCATGTGGGTGAGAGTTTGGGTCTCATAAGCATTGCTTGGCGGATAGAGTGTTCTTCATCTAGGTAAAAAAGCTGGGTCTGCCATTCGATTCAATACTTGTTGATATAAGTACGACTTCGGATTCTACCTTGATAGAACCGCCATCTACTACACAACACGTGGCAGCGATCGGGGAGTGAGCCTTAGAGTTGATTGTTACAACCCCATCACCTCTGACGAACTAGCCATAGTTCTGGCGATAACATGATTCCCTGATTGCGCCGTCGTCACTAAACCGGTAGTAGATACGGATGTTCCTCTTTCCGCCATGGTAAAACTCGACAGCGGCGATACTGGCGCGGTGCGTCATCTTCTTAGGTCGTAATGTCAACATAAGGAGTGCGGAGTGAGTCCTTATATTCAGATTTTCCCGTGAGCAGCAGCAAGGAGCTAGGAATGCGTTGCCGCATGATTGGCCGTCCGCCTCTCTGGAATCGGGCTATGGCCATGCATCCGCCCGCCAGGTCTCCCTTTCTTGCCTAAGACAAGCTATCTAGTAATTTATTTACTCTTCTCGTTTATATCTTGGAGTTTTATGAAATCAGTGCATTTGACTTTGATCTTCCGCCTGTTCCTTCCACCACTTCTTACAGCTGTTCCTACGGGCGACATGCGTACGTTATTATTGGTTACTTCCCGTAAAAGCTGTATCTTGTGAGAGAGCCTCTCTACTACAATCTATAACAAATATTGGGCGACAAGATGGATAGACTTGCGACCACAAGATCAATGTTCTCTTAAAAACGTAGCCTACCTATCACTGGGTGTTAAAACGATTGGTCAAGTGCGAAACCTCGGATTATATATAGTAGGTATTGTGCACATACTTAGTTTTTGCTTCTAGCAATGCTTGACTTTAAATGTTGCGCCTAAGGGCTACAAGAATGCGACACAATGCTTAGAACTACACGTCGGTGATTTTAATTGATTGCTTTATTCTTTACTATATATAGATAGCAGGTAAATAAGCTTATGAAATGGGTTTTTTTCCTACGTAAATTGTAAGTTACCTAGTAGGTTAAGTTAGATTTCTGTACCTAGGTGCCTAGCCTCTTGTCAAGCACAATTGAGCTACGTATATGTACCTAAAAAGCCTGTACCTACATCACTAAAACGACCTAAGGTAGCATGTCCTAGAAGGTAAGTATAGAATACCTACCTACATGACAACGGTTACTTAGGCAGGTGTTAATGCTATTAAATCAACTGTTTCGTTCTTATTAGGCATACCTGTACAGGCTGTACTATACCCAATAACGCGCCGTCGCTCTTCAACAATTAGGTAATAAAGCCAGTATATCTTTAGATAGAACATTCCCAGGTCGCGCCAACTTCTCTCCCCCCAGCAAATGAACACCACCCCACAGACACAGCATGTGAGAACCTACCTACCTTCTCACATCGCTACACACGTCGAATGAGGCCGAGCTATGAACCATGATCCCTCCCCGACCTTGCCGGCGGACCGTCCTTTGCTTCCCAACCAGCACCATGAGGTCGACATCGATACCCAGAGCAACGCCCAGTCTCCTGTCCCCGAGAGAGAGCGCGAGCAGCATGATTCTGCCAGTTCGCAGAGCCCATCCCTCTCACCACCGGCGAAGGAAGGCCTTTCCAGAAAGCTGGAATTCTTGATTCACCTGTCGCTCAACTTAGACAGCTTGGCATATGCTGAGTTATGCGTATTGTACTATATGGAGTGCGCGCTGCCTTTTCACTCTCCTCCTTCCCCTATTCGACTCCCTATTCGACTCCCTATCCAGCTCCCCATTCTACGGCCCCTTAATGTTTGTAGGAAGCTGACAACTCGTATTACAGCTGCTCTTTTTTTTCGCTTGCTCATACGATGGATGGCGCAAACCCTTTTCGTTAGCCCCAAAGCCGAAGATACCGTCCTCATTGTGCCCAACTATCACGTTTCCGCCATCGTTGCTCCTAACCTCCTATGCATGTTCCTACATCTGATTTCATCGCCCCCTTCGGCTGGAGAAGCGTCTCGGGGTTACTTGCACGGAGGTATCCTGGTAGATTTCATCGGACAGAAAGCCCCCTCATCAAGGCTTACGCTGATCCTGCTCGATGCGGTGGTCTTGGCGATTCAATGCTTTATGATTACAGTAAATATAGAGAAGGAGAGAATTCGGAAAGTGATAAAACCCCCACGAGCCAGCCCGAGCCGGGAAACTATAGCAGTACCAACAACTGGCCAGGATCACGATTCGGAAGAACGCGGAGTCTTGCGAGATGCTCCTGAAATAGACGGAATAAACGAAACAGACGATATTGAAATGCGACCCTTGGGAGTTGACGGCACTGGTGCTAGTGATATTGGGCACGCGGGCGGAGAAGGGAGCAGGCTGCTTAGACAGTCGGGGGTCCAGGGAACCGGCCAGTTTGAGGGCCTGGCAGATGTTTTGCGCTCAGGGAATGCTGTTATTGGGAATTTCCATATCCCCCAGTCACTCCGGACTGCCTGGCACAGCAGGGAAAACACCCCCGAGAGCGCAGCTGCCTACGCCTTACAAAATGTCGGATATAATGCAACCCTTGCTGCGTTAGCAGCTCAGAGAAGAGCTAGGTTAACCGCAACACAGCCAAGGCAACCATAACCATGACACTATTAGGAACGTCATTGTACAAAATTATAGGATATTGTTTAGCCGATTAGGCGACCTTTCTGCTCACATTCCCTAGACCCGATCCTTTAACGGCAATGATGATATCTTCTGTGTCATCCTCGTCAACATCTCTTATGCCCCAACTACTTGCGCCAAACTTTTTCAAGTCTCGCGCCAGCTCTATAATTTCTTCACTGCCTATTATTTCTCTTCCAACCCGCAGGCGACCAACATCCTCTGATCCCATTGCCATCAGTGTCAACACCGTCGGAGTAGCCGCTCGACTAACACAGCCCCCCTGACTAATTGAGTCTAGAAGCTGATATGCACATCTCTTGCCGATATCTTCCGGTACCATGCCTCCTTTTGATGGTACAATAGTATCTGCCGAGAAGAGCACTCCGGTGATATTTGATTCGGCGACTAAGCTGAGGCCAAAGCCAATGCCCATTCTTTTCTTCCCTCCCGCCTTGTCTGCCGGGTCTGCGACCAGTGGCGCTTGATCATACTGTGCAGCGATATGGATATCCGCGCAGAAGGCATTCAAAACCTCTCTTGCTGAGTGTATCATACGTGCATTATTCGAGGCGGACACTCCAGTTGCATATGCGACGCCTCGTATCCGTTTTATTCGCCCTGGATTTCTGTGAAGATGTAACGTTTTTGGTAGGCGCACTTGGCTCGCAAACCTGAGCTCTACTATCCCAGCGCCACCGCTACCTCTTTGACCAGTGCATGACCGCTGCAGTACGCGCAGTTCGATTCGGACCGCTGGAATGCCGAAGAGGTCGTATAGGGGGAGGATCGCGGTACGGAAGGAGTCGATGGATAAATCGCCCGTCTCCGTGGCCGCTGTGATTACGCCTGGGCCAGAGAAGCGCACATTCATGTGAGCTTTAGAGAAGGGCGCGAGTAGGCAAAGGGGCAAGAGGAAGTATGTGATGCCTCGTGTACACGTTGCCGGTATATTATGTTCAATAATGTCGCCATCTCCCGCGCCGTAGCCAGCTACAGCGCCTGTAATGAGCCCAGGCTGATATGTTATCGTCGTTCCCGTATAGGAGATCTGCATAGAGCTGCCATTGGTGACAGCTTCGAGGAGACGAAGGAATGAGACCTCATGAGGCGCGAGACCGGGACTGGTGGGGGAATTAGGTCGAATCTTCGAGATGTGTAACGGCCGGCCGGTGAGTGTGGCAAGGACAAGACGCTGGGTGAAGTTCTTGTGGCCAGTTAATTTTACGAATTCAGGTCGGGAGGCTGACATGTTTGCGACCACGGATCAAGCTTGTATAGAACCTTCCTCCGAGATGCAGTAGAATGAAGGGTACATTATTTCTACCCTAGGTAGCTCCTAGGATGAATTCTGCCAACAAAATTTAGGCGGTAAGCTAACCAGTTCTTAAGTGCAGAACCTCAATAAACAATAGCGGGTCTTTGCATACCTAGTGGGCTCTACTTTGATGTATCGGGATTAGCGCATTGCCGCTTTTACCCACATTATAGGTCAGGTGATTGAGGCGTACTTCAGCACACTAATAGCACACATCCATGGATATATGTATATTTCATGCAGAGCAGTAAACTTTGAGTCAAACGTTTCCAGACTTTAGATAATGGTTTAACTGTTACTATAAGAGATTTATATAAGTCATAACACACTTAGGTAATTTACAATTACTAAAGACTAGACTTATAAATCATTGATAAATCTTACCAAGATTTAGACATGAATTAACAAATTATCAATTAATTTAGAATATCCATTACAATTGTATTTTGAACTTCCGTGAGTCGGCCAATTGTCTCGCTGTCTGTAATAAAGTTTATATTACAGGATATTCAAAGCACTACGTGGTTAGAGTCGTGTCCCGCAGCAATACCACTTGCCTGCATAATATCATAGGTCCTCACTTGAATCAAGCTAAGATCCCTTCTGCTTCCAGGTGAGGCTATTAAAGGAAGAAGGTCATCAGATTCTCGTAAGATGTCAGAACACTGATGAAGGGGGGAGGAATATTGCTATTCCTGGGGAATATGGAGAGTAGAAGGCCCAGAGGAGAAATAACTCAAGGTCTTCACTAAAGAAGGGAGTAATCGAAAAACCAGGTGGTTTGGTGTTTTGGTGCAGGTAATTTCTCTGGAGCAGGTCCATAGAGCTTTGCGACACTTCCAGCATCGTGATATAGCGTAGGACCCTCCACTATCGTGTTCATAGCACCATCGAGACCGCCCATTATATTCTGGGATCGCCAAGCGAGATCCAGGGGGGGAACCCTCCGGCCCGAGATCCTGCCAGACTTGCAGATATAGAGTTCGGCCACAGAGCATTATCGAATAGTCGGTGGCGCAACGAGAGCACGCGTTTCTCAATTCCACGCGCCGCCTTTCAGGCTCGAGGGCCCGTTCGAAAGTCCGCGAAAGGGGGTTGTCGAAGTGGGAATCGCGCCCATCACTAAAGCGGAGATGGGGGCAGATCCTCTGAGATCCTAAATACTTGGCATTGATGTCCCTAATGCCTGCACTATATCGCCAGATAGAAAAGAGCAGAAACCTCAAGTTGCCATCGCCTCCTGTAACAATCCGAGGGTAAGCTGCGTAGCTTGTGTCATAACAAATAAACAATTGCTGACTAGCCATATATCTGCATTTTGCTCGATGCGGCCGTAATAGAGCTTGGAGGTACGGCTTGTATTCCTGCTGCTTCAAGCGGGTATACTTGAGCGCGAGTTGAACGTGGTGATATTCGACTGCGATCTGGTCGACAAGGAAGAGGCGAGCGCGGCGCCATAGATTGTTGCGATCGAATGAAGGGCATGAACATTCACGCCTTCCATTTGATGGTATGTCAGACATTCTGACAGGGTGAAGGGCCATACAATAGTCGCACACCCACTTGTCAGGCAGCCCACGAGCTATACCAACAAGATAGGCGAAGTAATCGACGCGGGACAGATAGGCCGCACGCGAATGTTTCCTGAGGCAAGCCCGCATTGAGCGGCAGGTCTGGGAGAGCAGGATCTTATCGACCCGTGGGAGGAACGTTGCAATATGACAGGTTATTTCTACTGGCATTAGCAAGAACGGAACTTTAGCGATCGGTTTCTCATCAGGCCGCTTCCAGAAGGACCCGACAAAAGTGACTAGCATCATCTTTTGGAAGAGATGAGGAACGAGACAATAAGTACAGATATTTCGATAGAATATGGTGAACTGATGCCTAAGTGCAGCTAGCATTTGTAATGTTTCTGGGATACTTAAACGTCTTAAGTGCTATAAAATTTCGACGCCAACATAGACGATGCTATTCGAGGAGAGAATTGTATATTCTTCTATAAAGTTGCAAGCGAGATTTATAAGCCGCTGAGAATCATCGCGGATCTAGGTTTGGCAATACATGTCACACAAACCTTTGAATAGTAGGTCTTCTGGGCGCAAAGTATAAGCTAATATTGGCACAGGACGGAGGCCAGTTGAACTTTGGCATCGGGACGTATTAAAATCTTAAGCTCGTAGCCTACTGTTCTAGCAGTTACCTTAGAAATCACTTTACCGAATGATATGCTTGGAATTATCATAACCTAAATACCATTAGCGTCTTCTTTCACGAGTTTTCAAGGAGTGAGTCCTCCACAGGGTCGCATGAAATAGAGGATCGCACATCAAACCACCATCAATATAATGCCGTGAAGAGGTATCCCACACTAATGCGATACTGCTACTCATAACGGACTATGAGGAAAGCAATAAATCACCCCCCATACCACCCAATACAAACAATTCCGGAATCCCTATAATTACTGCAGCAAGACGGAATACCCAACATGCCTCACTCCAACGAGATATGACCGGTTATGGTCGAACAAGAGGTCACCGCAACAATCTATCCGAATAAAGGCCTCTCTTGTTATTGTACCTCTAAGCCAGCAAGAAGATACGTCGCTCAGCTTCAGATATACAGTCCACAACAGTAAAATCTTTCAGGCAACCAAACTAGCTATAAACACATCTACTAAGAAGGCTCGATTGTCTGTCACCCGAGATCAGATTGATAGTATATAGTTATTCTATCAGGCAGTCCTATCCATATGCGCACCGGCCGGTCACACGTCTGTCACGGGATTAGATAATATAACATAGGCAAATAGCAATTTGTATAGTACAACTATATATAATTTTATTCAAGCGGAGCGACTGGATGAGCCTACAAGAAGGACTAGCAGCAGAACTCTCAAATAGGACGAAATTCAAATTCAGAAATACTTTCGGTTCGGGTTCGGGGGTTTTCATCCCCAAAAACTCTCCCAAGATTCACCTTAGGTTTGTCCGCGCGGTCGACTTAAGCCAAAGCGCACATTAGGATAGGGTGACACGCTCCAGGCACAAACCTCAACGTGCCTCGTCACTCGGATAAACTAGCATTCACTAGAAAAACAAGATACTATGTTAGTTTTGCGCCGAGGGAATTTGCGCCCTGGCAGGGTTTTTGAGAGAGAGTCGTGGGTCTACCGTAACGTAAAGGCCTCAAGGATCGAGTAGGCCTTGAACTGCTTTCTCGAGAAGCTAGAGGGCCGGTTTAATGCGTAAGAATCTATGAATTATTATTATATATTCAGTCGTTAGTGGCTTGCCCCCGGGGAAAATACTGTTGCGATAACAAGGGGTGATATTGCTTCCTCTCGAGTGGCATCAGCAGCCACCTTGTTCTGTGCTCGCTTTCCCCCTTGACACGAGACAGGTTAGTTGAGCTTTGAACTAGGCCCTAGTGTAGGTCTACTCTATTGTCGAACCGGTGCCTCTTTCTAACCACGCTCCTCAGTGCTTACTCAACTTAAGGCTATCTCTTTCCACACCATATTGTTACGAAATCCCGATCAGTGATAATTATAGTCAGAGATCCCATTTAGATAAAAAACAAACAAGCTAGCCTCTATTCCCTTGCCTTGTTCTTCCTCCTCACCCCTTAGCTACAACACCATAGCTGCCCAAATCCATGAAGTTTACGCTATTCTCTTTTGGGTTATGACGGTAGCGAATTGCGTGGGGTTGTTCGGTAAGGTAAAAGCGAGAATACAATAACATCCATTGTTCAACCCAGAACTAGACAGGCTCCTCGATTTGCAACACCGAATTGAGGCATTAGAGACGGTAGCGAGAGAGAGAGTAGAAGCGAGTGCGTTGGTGAAGGATGTTGCCATCCATCCTGCCAGGCCTTTTTAGCAGAATCCTTCTAGTACGACAACAATTACTACACATGGTTGATGAGCTGTAGCAGACAAATGTCCAAATGTTACGAAACTAGCGAACGAAGTAGTGCAATCCTTCAGGACATGGACATTGATTCTCTCTCCATCGTCGGGCTCGTTCTGGCGTTAGAAGCCTAGTTTGGGTTACAGTTTGCCTAGGCACTCAGTAAATTGTATTGGTTAATATCAAATATCGTCTTAAATGTTGCTTCAGCTAGATAGGTGACATGAATAGCGGATTAACAGGGCTGCTTGTATCCCTATAAACACCGAATAAAAGTATAAAATAATGCTCGGATAATAGTTTAATCGGGTGTTCATACGAGTACAAAAAGCCCAGTTATTTCATTATATATTACCTCGTTGAAGCAGTGTTTAAAAGGATATTAAAATAGTAATATATGTTATTGTAGCTGCGTCCGACTTTCTAGGAAGTTAATGGTTTATTAGAGGGGTAGCTCTGTGTCGCGCCACAGTAAGAGTAATTACGTAAGCGATAAAAAGGTATGATTCTGTGGCTGAGCTATCTAGCCAAGGTAACAATGGGGAATTGCTGTCAGTGGAAAAGTGTCAAGATCCAAATTCCCCAAAAAGGCACATGCATGCTAGGTGACTAGCATCCATCCAGTTCACGGTCTCTCGTTTCCATTTACATTGCCATTCCCCTTTCCGATCCCACAACGACTGTCTCTCTTTCTTGTTTTATCGCTGGGGCGATTTGGTTTACAAAATGTTCGACATCGACTGGCTCGGCCTAGCGGTCCCATTTGCATACATCACCGTCCTCGGTGGCTCCCTATACACATTCTCAAACGTCTACAGGAAACGGAAAGCCGGTGGGTTGCCCGACTTAGCCAAACCGTCGCACAAGACAGGGCTCTTTGACTAATATACTACACCCTATAGTGCAAAGTGCCAATTTAGAGCCATGGTTCCCGCCGCATCTTCAACGAAATATTTACCTGTCCCTCCTTCACATGGAACCAGAGGCTGGCCAGGACAAGGCCCCCAAGGTTCCCGATAGTGTCATCCGAGCTGCGCTCTTACGTAGGGCGGTCGAGGATATCCGCCGCATCATTCAGATCCGCACATCGAAGCAAGCACTCAACACGTTATTGCAGAGAGGCAGTGTAGGCGAGGATTTAAACCAGAGATTCCTGGCGGCTGAGAAGGAGATCGAGGAAGAGCTGCGCGACGTAGTGAACGAGGTGCGTTTATTCAAGAGCGCCTTATAAAGCTAGACATGTTGCTGATGTTTCTTCTACAATAGGCCAATGCCCTCGCGCCTGGTTGGGGTCAAGTCATCTTCCAATCCGCCAACGAGATAGCCGCCAATACGGTTCTGCGCACACGACTGGAGGAGATTGAAGGCCATGCAGAAGCAGATAAGGAGTGGTGGGAGAAGCGACGAGAGACTATCAAAGAGGACTTCATGAAGGAGCTCGAGGAGGACTCTGCTAAGGGCTCTTCCAAAGCCGTTAGTGACGATGAGGCTGTCCATGTCGAGTTAAACACGCCGGCCTCAACACCAGGAAGTTCCAAGAAAAAGAAGAAGGGAAAGAACTAAGCGGTATTACCCCGATGGCATGATAATGCTGCGGACTTGTATAATTACTGGCGAGCAGTCAGGTTTAAAATGGATTCACTGAGGGGTCATAGTCGCGTCTGGCGTTCAGGCGCAGGAACTTTGATAGCGGCTTAGAAAATGCATCCTGTTTATTAAGGTTGGGAGAACTGCGGCCTCGAGTTTGCTAATGATACACACTTTACTTCTATCGTTGATTGCTCCTCTGAGGGGCGACTTATCAAAACAGTGCCAAGAGAATGATATGCATAGTTCCCGATGTTTTTAACCCAAGTCACCTAGCTTTACAGTGAGTCGACCGGGAGGCATGCGCCGGAATACTGTATATAACATCGGGGTTTACGAGAAATCACTGTTC
>JAPESX010000086.1:0-30730 GCA_029590615.1 Nemania bipapillata
GTTTTATGCTTTTTTTTTATAGTAACTCTGCTGTATATATGCTAGTATTGCTGTGCTTTTATTTGCTTTTTTTTTTTTTGTTTTTAAAGGGGGGGAAAAAAAAATACTGCGTTTAATTTACTTTAGTATATTTTCAGCTATATTTTTAATAAACTTTTATAAGTAAGCATATAATAAATACCTTTTTTATCTACGTATAAATTAGCGTATTTATTATAATATTAAACTTATAAAAAATTAAAGCTACTATAGCATAAGCTTTAGCCCAGCTTATATAACTAAACCAAATAAAATTTATAAGTTTATATAAAACTTCTTTTTTTATGCAATAACAATAAGTTAACTCTGGAATTATCAGTAGTTGTACTGTGACAAACAGTCTATTAAATTTCGAAAAATGTACTCAATTCTGGACGAACTTAGAGAATACCTAGCGCTAATCGAGAGAAAGCTAAATAGTAGGTGATATCATCTCGTCTCAGACACCGCCTTATATAAGACTTTCCATGTTAACTCCGGCTAATAACTCAACCCTTGCAAGGTTTGTTTGATGAACTGCTCCACGTCAAGGAAGGGGTCTCTGCTTTGAAGTCGACGCAGGAACAAGAAGCTGAAGGTAAGCTAGGTCTGACCTAGGAGTTCAATGTGCGATCATAAGCTAGCTAACACGCTGTACCTGGGTAACAGAAAAAGCCTTACAATGGCTTGACGCCCATAATCCGAAAGAGGAGCTCATTAAGAATAAAGGACGTCGAATGCAGGGTACTTGCCAATGGGTGATTGATTCACCCGAGTACAAGAAGTGGGCGAGCGACGATGGCCCTCACAGCCTCTGGATCTCAGGACAGCCTGGTACTACGATGAGGACCTCAGTGCCCCCCTTTCCCGTGTAAGTGCTGACTCAAGGCGCCTATGCGCGCAATTCACAGGCGCCGGTAAAACCGTCCTCGCATCGTTTCTCATTGAAGACCTTCAAGAGACAGAGGGCATAGAAGTACTCTATTTCTTCTTCAGAAATGGAGAGAGGAAAACGTCGCAGGCAACTGAGGCGATCGCGAGCCTCATACTGCAGTTGTTCCACTTAGCCGGTAATCAGGGTAGTGACCTCCAGCGCCGTCTACTTGGCATACTCCGAAGGGCTATTCGGAAGGGAGCTGGCTTTGTAGACCGCGGCAAGACTGATTTCGCTGAACTCCAAGCAGTGTTAGCTGATATGGTACGCGAGTTTATCAGCAACTCTGCTAAGAAAATCGTAGTGGTACTTGATGCCCTCGATGAATGCGTTAAACCTGAAGTGTTAGTTACAGGCTGTTTAGACTCGCAACTTAGTACTGTCTCCCGATTTATCATCGCCAGCCGTCCAACTCAGGCCTTGTTAAGTACGCTTGGTGCTTCGTCTCGTATAGGTACCATCGGCATGCGCGTCGAAGATGACATCAAAGTCTTCATCGAGGCAAAGGTTGCCTCTATCCCGGGCCTCAAGCGACACCAAGCAGCTATTCTCACGGCGGTGATTGAAAAGTCGTCTGGCATGTTCCGCTTCGCCGCGCTCCTCCTAGAAGAACTGCAGAGCCCATCGCCCAAGAACGTCTCCAAGCGCTTGGAAACTATGCCGAAAGAACTCAACGGGATGTACGAGACCATCCTCATGCGGCTGGATGCCTACCCGGAGCTGCGAAAAATGGTGCTTGCATGGGTTGCTCTCGCCTGTCGTCCTCTCACAATAGACGAGATTGCCTACGCCTATGCTACTGAGCCGTTCGATCGAGATTTTAGCACAGACGATGTGATCTTCGCCACTGAGGAGCAGATTCTGAGGTCTTGTGGCTCTCTAATTGAAATCTTCAATGGCGACAAGTTGCGTTTTACGCATTTGACAGTGAAGGAATTCGTAATGTCGCCTCCGCGAAAGGGGGTTGTAGATGAAAAGATCGTGTCCTTTCTCGTGAACCCCGGCGACAGTGAAGCCGACATGGCTGCTAGGTGCCGTGCGTCTGTGATACCCAGATACGTTAATACAGGTTATGCTAATATATAGAGACTAGTTACTCAATTGTTTTCTACAGAGTTTCTTGGCCTTCAGCCTGGTGAACCCTCTCCTTTCGATTACTCCCTGGTTAACTGGCCTTTTCACGTCTCTGCCGTACCTGGCCTGAATTCTGATGGAGCAGGAGACGATCTGACAGAACTCCGATCTCTCGCTCTCGATCTAATCTGCGGCGATCCGGCTATTTTCCGCCATTGGGCGAACATGTTCCCCTCGTACGAACGTAGCCACCAGGACTACTGCCTTTATCTACCACCAGGTCGGGATCTCCGCGAGAGAATTCACCCACTCCATATTGCCGCGTCCTATGGGCTAGAATTTATTTTCCACTCATCAACCATTGCATCTAAAGGTTGGGATATAAACATTCGAGATAGCAGAGAATGTACTCCTCTGATATGGGCCGTGAGGAATCGCAAGACGGGTGTGGCACGATGTCTCATTCAAAACACATCGGTGGACGTCAACCTGATGGACTCGGATGGCCGCTCTGCTCTCACGATCGCAAGTGAGAATGGCTATGATGATATCGTAAAGCTACTAATAGAGAGGCCTAACACTGATGTAAACATCAGTGACCAAATTACACATCGAGACCATTCCGTGAGTCGATTCTATCATTTTGTTTTCCTCCTTTCTACTGAGGTTCCTACTGACCACTAAAAGTGCAACGCACTTAGCTGGGCAGCTTGGAACGGCCATGAGAGTGTAGTCAAGCTCCTCTTATCTAGGAAAGACCTTGAACCTGAACGAATTGATAGTCCGTGGGGTGAATTACCTCAATATGTCTCTGGTGATCTACCACTTCACCACGCCGTTATTCGGGGGCATATGCCTATCGTTCGTCTCCTCCTTGCGGATGGGAGAGTTGATGTCAATTCGAAGTCCCGAAAGCGCTACACCGCGCTGCAAGTTGCCTGTCGAGTTGGGAGGGCGGACTTTGTCCAACTACTGCTCAGTCACGGGGCCGATATAAGCTCCGTCGACATAGACAACGACACGGCCCGTGACTATGCGATTGACAATGGTCACGACGATATAGTCAAGATATTAGACGAGGCCAGATTACAGTCTTTAGGGTCCCTTGACAAAGCCGCCTGGTTCGGGGATCAAGCCGATTTAGAAAAGCTAGTGGAGGACGGGTGGAACTCGCAAGAGCAATTATCTCAAGCAGCCTTATTCGCATGCGAAAGGGGACATGTCGACGCAGTTAAGCTCTTACGACCTCCTCGGCAACGACGACGCCGCCGCCGCCACCATCGCCAACCAGCTGCTTTGGCTCGCATCATGGCACGGCGACGAAATCATGGTCCAGCTCCTCCTCAAACGGCCTGGCATCGACATTAACAGCAAGAACCCTAACGGACGCACCGGCCTCTCCCTAGCAGCGCACAAGGGCCACACCGCCATCGTGCGCATCTTCCTCTCGGCGCCAGACATAGACGTGAACAYGCAAGACAAGTTGCAGCCTTGATGCGCTCACGGCTGGTCCATGTCTTGGAGGTGGGGGATTCTGCCCAGTCGCTCGAGCTGAAGGTAGAGTCTCGCAACGAGATCCGATTTCGGCTGTCATTTGCTTTCGGGGTGGAAGGTGTCGTTGCAGAGTAGGGGAGAGCGGTGGTGCTATAGACAGGAATTGCTGTCGGGCGTGCTCGGAAGAACCGCTGTCCATAGTCGTCACCATCTACATCCACCACCACAACGGCGCCGCCAGCAATATAAGCAAACGAAGATTGGACGGCGTCGAAACCAGTAGGGGAAATACACGTAGTACCAATGACTCGTTTTAAGGATAGTCGAGAATCGAATAGCTGAGGAGCTCGGCCACGGTGAGGAGATCGTGCAGGGATAGGTAAGAAGGGCGAGTTTGCAGGCGTTAACCTCAGCCGGTGGGATGGAGTAGAAGCCATCTTAATGCCATGGGTTTGGGAAGAGAGCTAGGCGATAATCACGATATCAATATGCGACTTAAGTTCGAATAATGCCGAATACTCTAGAAAGTGGTGCGAGAGAATCGGGTAGAGACATGGGTGCAGCACCCTCTGTTTCTAATATCATATGTAGGGCGTCGAGGGCCAAAGATGTAGATGGAGGAAGCGTGAATGAGCTCAAGACGCTGCTAGCCTGGGCAAGGAGGTAAGGACTGTGTTCGTTGCTTCCTAGGCTTCTGCTAGGAGAGTGAAGGAGGCGCGATGGGAGCTTCCAAGAGGAAAGGTCGGTGAACGGATGTGCGGTAGGTAAGACGCAAACGCTAGTAAATTGTCAATAATTAGGGGTTCCAATGGTCATAATTGAATGCAGTACGAGAAAAAGTATTCACTTACAATGACACGAAGAGAATGATTCTAAAGAATAGTGCACTAAGAGAGCATAGACACGCAATGGGAGAAGAGACAGAGCACCCAGAGGATTTGTTGTTGGGGTGCACTTGCGTGTTGATTCTCGGTTCTCGAAGATAACTCTCTATAAGCGGGCAAAGTAGCTATTCGTTACAAAATCACAGATTTGCCATGAAGAATTGGTGATTGGCTTGGAGGAAGAAGTGACACGCGGATGACAACAGAGGGGATCTTCCTTCCCAAGATCGATACCTACCTAATGTCGTGATATCTGCTGAGCAAGTAGATATTGTGAGAAACAAGCGAGAAACCCCCCCATAGTCCCTGCTGGACCAGCCCCATGACAGTATACCATTTTGTTTTTGCAAGGATTGGTATCGAGAAGTAGCTCATTCACAAGGTAGTTGACGGGGGAGCAGCCGAAGACGCCTGGAGATTGGCTGGTGCCTGAGCTCAAGTGGGGTTTTTGATTAGGGACCAAGACAGTTTCGGCATGGTTAGATGCGACTACGGGTCCTAGGATCCAATAACAACACGGGCTGTGTTTGCACCAGGCGACCTTAGGGTTCATTCATCCCGCGAGCTGCAAGTCTAAAGGGACTTATCACACTCACCAGCAATTAGTTCATAAACAATTGTTGCAGTGCCCTTGGTACTGTAATCAATTGCATGCATGCTTCTCGTGTCACTGGCATCCCAGCTCATTTATGTTATGCTTAACAGTAGGTACTTTGGTTCTACATCCAGGCATCTACAAGCAGGTAGAAAAAGTTGATATATGCGAATGTTTCTACCTACCTACAGGTCTACAGGATCATAAAGGTTAGCTCCACGCTAGTAGCTTGTACTGACAGGGGATTCTTGGTGCAAAAACTGGTTCGATATACTTGCTTAACAAGGGCTGTTGGGTGGCAAAAATGCTTCGAGACTGATCAACACGTAAATTTCTACTGAATTAATATAGCAGCCTTGTGAGAATCAGTACTCCTACTTCTTTAGTATTTAGCGCCGAGCTAACCTTTATGATCCTGTAGACCTGTAGTTAAAACTACCTGTAGGTCCGGCAATGCATGCATGCATCCACAGCAGTACGCTAGGCTACAAAAGATATGATCGACCACAATAAGTGGGAAGTATGTCTAGCGTATTCTGTAGATATAGGCCATATATGGTATCTAGCCTAGATTATGCACACACTCATCCAACGCGATACCCAATCAGCTTACTTGACAAACACTATGTACAAGTATATAGGCAGGCATGTATGCGTAGGAACGCTGCTGTTGAATGGGTTATCTGTGGCATCCTTGTGTCGTGCGTGAACTAACCGCAGCTTCAAAGGTCTGAGCACTGTCATAGCCCCAGAGCCACTTCGCATGATCTAGTATCTGTAGGTACCCCGAGATACTACTACCGTAGCGTTGATCTAGAGGTCGTCCCATACCAAATTGATATCTTTCATCCGGAAAATCCATACATACCTATATGAAAAAAAACTCAGTATACTGCATAGATTAGTATGTACAGAGAAGGCACTGGATACTATTTCCAAATCAAGTTGCTCAATATACAAGCTCTAATCATTTTATATACACGCGTGTATTCTGTAGACACGCAGAGCTAGGCAAGGATGGTTATTACCAAACATGCACAAGCGCGTTATAGAAGATTGCTCGATAATCTCCGCTGCACACTCTCCTCCACCGGGCCCTCGTCCTTGGACTCTTTGTGGAGTGGCACATAAGGGTACTCAGTGCGAGGACCCCTCTTCTCATTCCAGTGGGGTTCTCGAACAATGCCCTCACGGCGCCATCGACGGGGAGGCTTTGTCCCAAGCGCAGCCTTTTGGCTCCAGATGTTCTTGCCGCGGTTGAACCAGCGTTCCTGTCGGTCTATCTCTTCCTCGGCGTTCGGCCTCCAGCGGGACCTGAGGATACGCCGGATCGCCTCCGGAGACACCTGGAAAGTATCCGCCAGAACCTGCGTTGTGTACTGCTCTGGAAACTGTGAGTGCAGCGCCCGAATCCCTTCCAGCGCATCTGGTGAAAGTCGTTTGCGCGGGCGCCAACCCTCTGGAAATTTCTCTTTTAGTGCCGCTTTCTGAGCCTGCCACTGTTCCTTGCGAGATAGCTGTGTCTCCTTTGCATGGGGCTTCTTCTTAGCATCGTCCTTGATAATCTTGCGCCTCTTCAATTGACTTGATGTGACATCTTCTTCTGGGTCCGGTCGTGGTTGGGCTTCTGCATCCCAGTTAACATTGGGATGCCTTGATGGAGCTTCTTGCTCAGATAGTGATGCCTGGTTCAGGCTCGCAATGAGCGCCTGGATGGAATCGGGGTTGCATTCGAGGACAGCCCCATTCAGTTTCGCGGCATTAAAGTCGTCGGTGGAGGCAGATGGTATCGAAGCGATGGGGTCGTGGGTTATTGTATCGGCTCCCGTATCAGTAGATGTATGAGGTTGTCCTTCCTCTGTCTGGTTTACAGATAAATCAATGGCATTATCTAGCCATTTTTGTTTAGGAGAGTCGGCAGCTGAATCGGAACTATATAAACGACCATAGTAAGGTGCAGGCACCTGATGTCGGGTAACTGGCAAGCCGAGCCGGTTAACACGAATAGACCTTGGAATGGCAGGAGAAACGAATCGAAATTCCGTGAGACTCTGAACAAAGATTTTGAGAGACTGTGTTCGACAAGCGCAATTCATGTTTGGCGAGGGCGATGCACGAGAGATAGTCATAAAATGAAGATGGTGGTTTGACTTTTGCTCCTCCAAATTCTAAATTGCCTGAGAAATATATACGTTATCAGGTCTTATCGGGCACCTAGGCAGCGGGTATGTTTTATGCATTTATTGATGCTATCTGCCAATGTAGGGTTCAAGGGAGATGGGGCATGAGAATTATGACGTGGTGCAAGATTACGTATGGATTCTCGGGAGGTAGGTAATACTGGTATACATTCACTAAATCCTTAGTTACGTCGATACGCCGATTCACGATTGGACCATTGTGCCGGGCAGAATTTCCTATTTAATTTTCATCTTATGTAGATCATTGGTATTCAACTAGCCTAGGCATACCTGCTAGACAATCATATTCGATTCCTTGTGTTTAAAAAGTGTTGCTTGTGGGCATAATTACACCTGCTCTGTCTAGTTTTTAGTATATTCTACCTCCAGTCTGTTCGCGGGTTATTGAGCTCTTAGATCCTGGAACATTCCATAAAATTCGAAAATAAGTCATATTGCTCATATATATTACAATCTACGGCTCGCCGTGTAATAAAGATGGCCTGTTCTTACGACCATGCAAACTTGGTCGAAGGGACGTGGCAAGAATATTGGGGTATGAGATTCAAGTGGACATCCGAACATCTCACACCACAGCAGCTTGAGCCGTTGATTCGATCATATGATCTAGTTGCAACGGAAGCCATGGAGAAACTAGACGAAATAACTCGTGGGTGTATCAAGTCACCACCCAAGGACATGGACACTAAGGGAGAAACTGGGCCGGGCGAAGAGGAAACCCGGCGCCGAGATTTGTATAAACTGGTACAAGACTATGCCTCAAAAGAGGAGAAGTTTAGAAATCTATGGGCTGAGATCAATACCGTGCCGGAATGGGTCGATTGGGATCAAATAGAAAGGGGCCAGAAAATATTCTTTCGTTATGGAGGCCCTGCCATGACCACGGTAAGATGAGTATGATGAGGGATACACAGACTGCTACTATGACTGCTGATACGCACACAAAGTTAACGTTTCTCTCATTATTGGGTGGCATGGGTAGTGCGAGGACGGTCGAAACACTGGACCGTACAGGAGGCTTTGACGTAAAGGTCGTCCGTCGCCGTCTCCTCGAGACTACGCAACATACTCTAAACGTTCACCGAGATCTGAAATCCATCCAGCCAGGCGGGGACGGTTTCGTGGATTCGGTAAGGGTTCGCCTGCTCCACGCCGCCGTCCGGCGACGACTCATGCAAATGGCATCGCAGCAGCCCGAGTACTACAGCATGGACAAGTGTGGCGTGCCCATCAACGATCTCGACAGCATAGGCACGATCAGCACCTTCTCGACAACCCTAATATGGATGGGCCTGCCGCGACAGGGGATCTATCTGCGTCGCCAGGAGATGCTAGACTACCTCGCGCTCTGGCGTTACGTGGCTTATATCATGGGGGCGCCCCACGAGTGGATGGCGACGCCCGAGTCGGCAAAGGCCATGATGGAATCGTTACTGATCTCGGAGATCCGGCCGTCGGCGGCCTCGGCGAATCTCGCTAACAACATCATCACAGGCCTCAAGGATCATGCACCAACGTATGCCTCGCGCGAGTTTATGTGCGCACAAACCTACTGGCTCAACGGCAGAGACCTCTCAGAGAAATTGGAGATCGACCGGCCTAGCTTGTATTACTCGTCTCTCGTCCTGGGGCAATGTCTCTTCTTTATAACGGTGTGTTACGTGAATAGGAGTTTCGCCTGCCTTGACAACCGCAACATAAATGTAATTGCTCCCTATTCCCCTAGTAGTCAGGCCATGTATGGAACTAACAGGGACTATTCTAGCTGGTTCGCAGAATCTTCTATACTGTCCTTCTGGAGGATAAGTCCAAGGGCGGCCTGGGGTATAAAAGTAGTTTCCTCCTCAAGCACATCCCAAGGTTCGACAGAATTTCCACGGAAAGGGGCGTCGCCACGACTAGATCCGGCATCAGGAATCCAAATATCGAACGAACAGCTCTATTATCTCTCATCGCTTTCTTGGCACTCACCGTGGTTAGTGTTTGGTATGCTTATAAGGTTTTGACCTGGGTATTAAGATGACATGATAAAAAATGGTGTGATGCATGCTTTAGAAATCAACATAATTGAGTTTAGTATAAATCATTTGCCGATCTTATCATGGGACTAGATTTAAGTTGTTGAGATGTCTCCATGCAGTCATGAGAACGCAATAGAGTAGCAAGATCACTGTAAGTTCGTACTCATTTGTCAAGGGAGATAGTTCTAATATTCTTAATCTGAATTATCCCTACTCTTGCAGCGTTCGCTATATACTCTGACATCGTGCTTAATCATAATGCATCCTCCGATATATCTTACAGCAGATTGATTGCTTCCGATTATTGCACCTTTGCACTTTTGCAATAACTCGTATAATGGTACAGATGCGTCTCCTCGACCTTTAAATGCAGTGATAAAATATGATGCTATGCGATCGAATGCATTTGACCTCAGCTAGAGCGAAGGCGCCTGTAGCTACATTTTCCCCTAAACGCCTTAATTGCCTGGCAAGCAGGGTATGACCGAAGGAAGCAATAAAAATACAGTATTTACATGATCTCAAACCATGCTACCACCGGCGCTAGCGAAACACATCATTCCATTAACTCCACTGGGGGCCGTGCCGTATGTGCCATAATGGGTTTTTCGCTGGCTGGGCTCGCAGCTGTCGGCTCGTCTGTCATATCGTCTACCGATATGGCAGGTAGGTGTGGGCTCCCGCCGTGCTCGTGAGGCTGGTAAATCAAAGTACTGCTTCGACTGCGTGTCTGCCGAGCGGCGCCATCTGTAGGCGATATAGGCGATATATCGGCGGCGGGGGAGCTGTGGTGGTGGAGCTTGGCTAGAGCCTCCGCTAGATCTTCGGCGTGAACTAGCTTGTTTGGTGCATCCTCCATGCGCATCTCCCAACCGTGAGGAGGCGAGGGGGGCGGGCTGATAAAGAACAGTTTACCCTTATCCGGCAAAGGCAAGTGATTGTCCTTTGCCAAATCTAACGGCGTGTGCTGGCCGAAGTACACTCGACACCGTTCGCCCATGATGGATTCTCCGTCCCATATCGAGCGCACCCTGATAGCGGCCTGCTCATCGACAAAGGATACCACGATGCGACGGAAGGATTTAAGTGGTGACCAGGTGTATATGGGTGCGGTAGCCTCAATTAACTCCCGAATCGTCTGCAAGTTGTCTGGACGGAAAATGTCGAGGTCATCCAGGTTTGTGATCAGAAGAGTGTTGGTAGGTGGTGTTGGTTGTGTAAGCGGCGGTATGCTAGATAGGTCCAAGCTGAGGGAAGACCGAGATGAACCGCGGCGCTCGAAGAGAGGACGATCGGGGGACGAGGGCGAGGCGGGCGAAGTTGTCGGTGATAGAGACCCCGCCATATTTGCTGGTATCAATTGGTATAAATGTAGTCGTTACTGTGCTTTTGTCCTGGCAAGCTTGTTTGAAGTGTAGGTTCTTGAAGTTGAAGCAGTAAGATGATTAGGAAGGACCACAAGGTGTCATAGAGGGATCAGGCTAGTGGTTGATTTTTGGGTATGTTGTTTGTTCAAGGTAGTTGAGGTGTGGAAGAGAAGGGAAGATATATGTATGTCGTAAAAGGTGGTGATGGCAAATCGTATTACGATGGAAGTGGCTGCGCAACGAGAGGGACCGTCGGATAGTCGAGGTTGGAGCCGCTGTACGAATCCACTGCAGCGCTAGTTGACCATCTTGGCATGCTGCGCCTACAGGGGTTGACTAGGTTGGTGGGGGGATTTCACTTGTTGGAAAGCTCCAGGAGACCCCACTGAACTGGGAAAGCAATGAATTGTCCGCCGCCTATCTCCCTTTGTTGATTGGTCTATTGGCTTGCATCTATTATTCTGCATAGTGTTACGTAGTCTCGAGGTACCTACTAGGTAGATAGGCACAGCTTTTTAATCCATCTATACTAGTATATACTTAGTAGCAGACAACTCATATAATATCGAATACATCGGTGCAGACTATTACCGTCATTGTTGTTTGTTGTTACTCTATCTCCCTTGTCAGCTGATTGACCCATAGGAACAGGAGTCTGCCTGCTCAGCCAGGTTAGGTTGTTACTGCTACAGTGTTCTGTAAGCGTGACAAGTTCTAGAAGTGAAAGGTTGGCTGCGGGGAAATTTGTAGTTGTGGCGATGCAGGCTTGGTCGGATTAGCAGTCCTCAGCTTATTTGTTCTAACTGCGTCATGCTGCCACGCAGCAGGCAGGGCTATGTAACTCACCATTATTTCAAGGCGCAGCGATACATCTTTGATTACGACTTCTGTAACCAATGCGAATACGGCAGACCCGGGCTGCCCTGTCTAGGTAGAAGCTTGTTTGATTCGGCTTCCGTGGTTTCGTGGGCATTCTGATCGCATCTCCTTCGCGTGGCTTAGTAACTAAGCTCGAAATTTGCCATTAACTCGCTATAACACAGCATACAAACATGACTAGTAACCCGCTGGCTGTGTTTCGAAAGGGAGAAAAAACCGCTGTTAACAACGACTGTACTGTTTTGGTAGGAGGACCCTGCAAAATATGGAATCCTGCACTTGATTAGCTCCTTGTCAGAGATGCGTATTTACAACCTGCGATTATGGCACATAAGTTATTCAGTCATAAGTTTGCACTGAAACACATAGTTCAACATATGATATGTGCAAGAGAAAACACGCATATAGGCGCTTTGGCTACCTACCTAGGATATCGAACTCTTATGTATTTGGTTTCATCCGGAACCTTAAGACGGTGGAATGTTTCGGTATTTCGGTTGTTTGTCATTGGGCACAGCCCCATTGGCCTCTAGAGATCTCTAATAAGGTTGCAAGCCGTGTCTATGCGTTAAGTACAGAATACAGCACTCCACAAAATCCGCCTCTTATTGGAGATTCTTTCATTAATCAGGCTTACCCCACTTGAAGGGAAACGGTTCCATAGGTCTCTAAGCCGCTATGAGTACACTGATCAGGTACTGCCTTATCAACTTACATATCTAGGTGATAGCCGTGGCAACGTAGCACTCGAACTTGGTATATCAACAAATCTTACTTGGGGCTCGATTATCGTCAATTTCGTGTCGGTTATAAAGATTTCTTATGTGAACGATTATAATGCTTATACGAAGTCCTCAGCCTCTTCCACCGTGCCAGTTCAATCCAGTTCAACGTCGCTCCCGTATGCTACCACTACACCCCAGTTACAGCGGGTAACAATGTGCTGTCAGAATTGCCATGTGTCGATAGTACCGAGGACTCAGCTTGAGGTCTACATTACCTTACAAATACTGCCCTCACAGCATGCTGGACCCCTGTAGGGAATGTTTAGAATGAGTATATGGCGCTCGCTAGATGTCCAAGTTGTATTCAACTGCCCTGAGTTCTGCCCTGAGTTATGCCGTCGTACCCAGCCCAGTCGATCTGCCCTAGCCATCCCCTGTCGGCCTTGCGTGCACTAACGACGTTGTAACTAATTCATATACCTAGACTGTCTGCGCTGTCTCGTAGCAAACTGTCTTACCTAAGTCCCCACTATCACAGCATGCATTGTTTTGTGTCGGAAAATATGTATTCGCTCTAAGAGGCCACTGCTTCTCTCTAACTTAGAAATGGTTCTGGAGCAGAAAGACAAGAGCGGTGCAAAGCTGCAAGGAGGAGGCACTCCGCACACTCTACATTCCTTCTGCCCCTTGCCTTCCTGTCCTCCTGTTGGGTAATTGAGGATTCTATAGTTGATATCTTTAGGTTGTATGCCTTGCATTTAATTAGTGAGGGCAGGTTGCCAATTGTGTACAGTATTACCTACTAACTCTGCCCAGTCGGCCCCAGCTTTTGTGTAGCTAGTCTCTATCAGCCGCCTTAACAAGTCTTCAATAGAACATTATTGCTAAGACACGGACTATCTTTGAGGACGTCGCAGTCGAGAGGCTATCAAGTATATATTTTCAGTTGCAGTTTCTGTAGTATTTTTACGTTTCGATTCAAGTGGCATAATTATCTATGATGTAATTTAAGTTTATGCAAGCCAGCTTATTCGTCACAATATGGGATGAGTCGATTCATTACATATGTAATGCACAACTCCACACTCTATCTAATTGACAGAGTAAACTTGTATAAACCCTTTGGCTCAGCCTCCTCCTGACATATTTTGACACAGGAAATGGTATGGTGTTGCTTATCTAGCAAGTAGCCTAATCGTATCAAGAGAAGAGAATTTGGACCGTTGATTTTGTATCAAGGAGCGTGCCAGCAAAACAGTAGGCAGCCCAGGTGCTAAATTGTTGGGCTGTGCCATAACAACCATATAATGCCTTGGATATAGGTACGGCTGATAGCATCTAACTGATTGAACAACTAAACAGGTATATGTAAGTACCTAAGTGCAGCTATATTACCTGAATCGCAATGTGAAAATTTTTTATTCACATCAACATGTATACTCTGTATGGTATACAGTTGTAGGCTTAGGTAATCTGTAATTAGAGGGTTCGATGTTCGTACTTGGAGGCTAGAGCAGGAGAGATACCTACAAAGGTACCTCTCCCCTTGTATTCTGTATTCTGTACAGAATACATGGATGCAACTCAAACCGTGTGGGGTAGTGCTGATCAATTAAGGTAGGTAGGTAGGTAGACTAGATCCTATGTAGGCGGGAAGCTGGGTCCCTTTGTTTAATTTCCTTATCGATATGCACATCGATCAGCTACCTACCTAAAAGTTGTTGAAGATTCATAGCTAACAATCTATAGTACAGAATACTTCACTTGTCACACCTCCTCTCTGCCTTGAGAGCTTGCTTGTTGTTGGCGTTGCCTACCTCATCGGAAATTCCTGTCTATCTAACCATAATTGTACCTCCTTCCCAGCAACCACTCGCCGCCTTGAAAGTCTATTACCTCTCCTAGGCCTCTTTACCGTAGCAACTGCGATGGAAATATTCAACTGGCACCACCCTAGCAACCGCCGGCTGTTCTTTTATTAAGAAGAGGCCATCTTTCTCCTCCAACAACTCGCGACACATGTGTCTGGGTAGCCTTCACTTCCTACGACCTCCCATGAGCTGCGCGCGCCTTCCCTACGTTAGGAACAAACTGGACATCCCCATCCTCAGTTCCATGTAGGCTCGACTCCCATCTCTTCCCAACTCTCCCATCCATCAACCTCCCACCAATGCTCTCAACCCCTCTCTACAGCATGCTTGGGACGCCTGGTCCTCACAGAGAACATTCGACGTCGTGTTTCATCCCATCTGCATAATACCACAAGTTTGCCCCTCCCACCACTTGTCCTCGCCCGGTTGCGCACTAGACGGCATTCTAACCTAGTCGACTGCCCCGCTCCTTGCCCTCTACCCATCGACATCTGTCACGTCTCTGCTCCTCTGACTTGACGCCTTGTGTGCTTGCTGCAGGTATCCGCTATGAGCGATTCCATGAAGGAAGTCGTCGAGACGCTCGACCCCGTCTCGAGACGGCTCATTCCTGCGAATATTGATTCTGGAACTCTGGTACCGCTCAAAACTACCCTCGAGCTGCGAGACAACCTTACCCTTGGCCTCGCTTACATTACCCGGGCTCCTACCCGTTCTACCAACGATGTCGTGACGTATGTCTTTCATGTCTATTTGGACTCGGATTTGCTGGTTGCATGCTAACATCTATCTTTTTTTCTGGCTAGAATTGCCCGGACTCTAGCTGGTGACGATGCGGCTAAGAACCTTCCTCACCTGCGCAGGTGCTCTAAGCCTGTTGATCTGCCTCCTCACCTCAAGTCGCAATTCATGAATGAGGGCAACGGAAGAACAATCCACACTGGGAAGTCTAACTGGCTCTACATTCTGTTAGGTCCAAAGGATGAGCTGGTATATAGCGAACTATTGAGAGGTCTTGCCTCTGTTGATGGCATTAGAGATGACATCTTCATCGGCATCATCCCAGTTCCTCTATTGGCCCCGACATCACAGGTCCAAGCCAACTTGTGGTCCCAGCAATTCTGGCAGACGGTCTACAGAAAGAATAACCCCCTCGGTCCTCATCCAAGTAATATCTGCCGAACTACGTCTGTTGTCTCTCGCGATGCCTCCGTGTGGATGACTTTAGCTCACCAGGTAGCAAGAAACTCGCGCGATGCCGGGTTGGGAGAACCAATTGGCGCAGTCATCGTCAAACGCACTATTCCAGGGAAATTCGATGCTGCGAAGAACACGGTTCTTAAGTCCGAGCGTTCAAACTCAAATATGACTCAAGGTAGCCAGGGCGATGTAGAACCTCTCCATGGTGACATACCTGAGAATGCTATCAACCACGATGTGCATGAACTCGGGAACAACGACACTATTGATGATGCTATGGGTTCAGACACTTCTGGACCTGAGCCGGAAGCTAAGGAGACCACTCAGATTGTTGCCCTGGCTGGAGATGCCCGCTGGTATCAGCAGGAGAAGGTGGGCCGTACCGGTAATCCTATGGGACATGCAGCTTTACGAGCCATCAGTATGGTGGCACAAAAGCTAGTCAGGACCGAGAACAGAGCCGAAGACAAGCCAGCCATCATGGAATTTGAGGCGTTTCAGGACGGTCCCCTGCTTAATGACGAACAGATAGTTTTTGATGCTGAGCATCCAAGCCCTGATGGATATCTCTGTCACGATCTCGAGCTGTACCTCACGCATGAGCCTTGCGTCATGTGCGCTATGGCTATCCTGCATTCCCGCATGGGCCGCATTATCTTTCGTCACCGCATGCCACTTACTGGTGGTATGAGCTCAGAGGACCGCGGCTATGATATCTGTGGTAACCCTACCACGTGCGAGAATGGCCCATGTGGTGGTGGTCGCGGCCTTGGACTACACTGGCGCAAAGAGCTGAACTGGAGCATGCTAGGATGGGAATGGGAGACGGACACAGTCGAGCGTCTCACCGTCGATCCCCATCTGCATGCATGAGCCGGCATATTTGATATCGCTATCAAGTATGGAAGGCATGTAGAAAGTTTGGTTTTGAGGCAAGCACAGGAATTAGGTAGTCCTCTTGTCAGACAATTGCATTATGATAGGTAGGTATCCATGCATGACATAAAAAGTTATGGGGCTTGGAGAAGAGTGCCTGGGGAGAATACTTAGGTACTTGTACTGTAGGGAGGGTTAGATCCACTTTCACTGCGCGACCATGGACAGCGTCCGACTGCTCTCACATCTCGAACGGAATACACTGCGGATAGAATCGCTAGTGATTCAACAGCAGTTGGGTTTCCCCATATCTTGTACTCCTGTTCGTGAATAGACCCTTGAGAAATACAATACATTAATTGCTAGAACTACCTATAAGAAGGAGGTTAGACTCAACAGTATGGGCACCGTTCACTACTGGCGGCTTACTTTGCGTACGTACAAGGAAAGGATCGCCTACCCCCCACCAGAAGAACCTATGCATCAGCAATAGCTAGCTTATCTTATCGCCTAGTGTACATAGGTAAGTGTAGGTAGGGGTGTGCCTTAGGTAGGCATAGGGGGGGTTTCCTGACGCAAGCTGCCCTGTTCCCTGCTAAGAGTTCTTTATCGTATTTACATTCGCAGGTGGAAGAGAAGTAGGCACTGGATGCGACCGGAACCTGCCTTTGACCTGCCTCCTTAGTTCATCCTCCATGGGATGTTCCAAAATGCCCTTTCTTTGAGTGTCTCAGCCTACTACACTGCGCGCCTCTACCACCGTATTCATTCCTACGTCTCCCACCTCGCTAACAAAGCCCCGTGTTTCGGACAAGTACCACTGCTCGCCCTGAGGGGGAGCTGCATGGTGGCATGGGCTAGCGGGCTGTTATTAGATGTTATAAATCACGGACTGACGACGATCATGCCTCCAACCACCAAGAAGGGTCAGGCTTTACAGCCAAGCGCGGGACCTGCTCGTACCACGACCGCGAAACCAAGCAAGAAACGAAAGATGGATGCCAACCTTCAGAAATACTACGCTGTGCGTGCTGGAAACAAGCCTGGTGTATACCTCACGTGGGCCGAATGCCAGGAGCAGACCGCTGGCTTTCGGGGCGCATCATGTACGTGTGGAAACATGTCCGTGGGAATATCCATACACTAAACATGTCGTTTCTAGACAAAAGCTTCACGAGTCGAGAGGATGCGGAGGCCTACGTGGCGGGTAGGAAAACGTCGGCAGCGGCAGATGGCGAGGATAAATTTTATGCCGTAGCCGTTGGCAGAGAGCCGGGGATCTACACAGACTGGGACGAAGCATCCCTCGCGATCAAGGGCTGGAAGGCGCCTAAGTATAAGAAGTTCGGGACCCGTGAGGAGGCTATCGAGTTCATTCGTGCCCATGGAAATGAAGAGGCACAAGAATGGCTGCTAAGCGAGGGTGCCCAACCACCAAGCAAGAAGGCGAAAAAGACTAAAACATCGGGTGAGCCTGACGGTGACATCCTTGAAGACGAGCCAGGAGTGTTGCGGATATTCACGGACGGTAGTAGCCTGTCTAATGGCCGCGCGGGAGCAACAGCAGGCGTCGGTGTTTTCTTTGGTGAGGGCGATAAACGGTAGGCATATGGCTCATCATCTCTGATTTGTGTCCTTTTACTAATGCATTCATAAGAAACGTCTCAGAACGCCTCGAAGGCGAAACTCAGACTAACCAACGAGCCGAGCTTACTGCTGTGATACGTGCTCTAGAACGAACGAAAAATAACGCGAAGATCAGAATCTTCACGGACAGTAAATATACCATCGACTGCTCGATAAACTGGTATAAATCTTGGGAGAAGAATAACTGGAAAAAACCCAATGGGGATGATGTATTGAACCAAGATCTCATTAAACAGATACGGGCTTTGATTGAAGGCCGGGATCACAAGGGATTTGCAACCCTATTTCAATGGGTCAAAGGCCATGCATCTAGTGCTGGTAACCTCGCTGCCGACAAACTTGCGGTGGCGGGCGCCAAGAAAAAGTGACGAGAGAGGTTACGATTGATTAAGCTCTGGAGAGTAACAACAAACCTAGGTTCAGCCGTCGTCAGCACACCAAGAACCGTAGACATCTCGTTCTACGATGTTTTCCATTGCGTCCTTGCTATACCCGGGTACATAGTTGAGTAGTCAAATCACTCTGAGAAGAGTGCTGCTTCTGACCAAATCAATGCATTTCAATGCAACGATGTAAATATCGCATAATTTCGGCTAGTTGATGGTTTGGTACCTAATCTACCCATTCGGAGCTAGAGTAACTCATGATTGTATTTTATTCCTAGGTTGTTGTTTCGCTATGGTACGTTTCCTCAATCATGATGTATCAATAGTCGCGGTTGCCCGCGGGTGACGTGGGCAGAGAAAAGAGAGGGTAAGTAGAAATCTCAGGCCTCATGTAGTTAGTTATACTGGATACCCTGACTTTAACACGCAGTACCAAGTTTAACAAGTCGATCGCAATATCGGAATGTTTCTAATTTTAAAAGAGAATTGCTCTAATTCTCCCGCCGTATTCTTTCGGTTCTGTTTTTGTTTCTACAACATTTATTATCTAGATAGCGTATGGGGGAGTGAGGTTTTCGCTTGCCCTTCTTTCTTACTCATAAGAGGTGTATATCAATACTTACATAAAATATAGCTGGGACATTAGGTATATATATAATGCAGCTCACATTCAAATATCGGCAATTCAACTAAACCTTTCGTATTTTGATATCTATATTAGTCTATCTCTCTCTGTCTTTTTGCCCCTCCCCGCCCCACTGTGTAGTAGAGAGGACGATGCGGGAAGAGGTTATCTTAATCGGACTAGATTCTACCTGTAGTCTAGAATCGGTGGAGTTTACGAAATACCTAGGTAGGTTAGTTCATATCTATCCAGCACCCACTCTCCCCAACACCGACATGAGTCAACTGCGAACAGCGAGAGCGAGTGGGGGCACAACACATCGATAAAGCGCATCTAACCAAGTACCATTTACGACGACACAAACTTACCTATTCTAATGTGTTCTCGGTACCTGGTTGGTCTGGTTGGTCTCGTTGGATCTACAATATTCAGATCGATACAATATTCCTTCTTCATGTCACGCTTTTTTGAGTGGGTACCATGAATGTGAGCAGAACGGCTGTATCTATTCTGTACTGTATAACTGAATTATATATCCTGTGCACCATCAATTCCAGCCAGCTATTTCGAATCATTGGCGGCAAGTCTTATCACAACGCAACGTCGCAGTGTCTCATTCTGTTCTCCAGGTTACTCACTGTACGAGCGTGATCGGTCAGTCTTGCCCATCGCCCAAGGATAAAAGAAGCTCACAACCGCGGGCATCTCCCATCTCCTCACATGAGCGCCGCGGACATCGGTCGTGATTCAGGCATTACCTGAAAAAACCCTTGCGGCAGACTTCTCAAGATGCCAACCTTGGATATATCAAATTTCAACATTGTCGTCAGCGTCCTAGGAGGGTGGGTTTCGCTGTTCGGCTTGGTATCATACCTGCTCAAAGAAAACTTCTATCTATCGGAAGCCCGTATGTCTCCTCGGCATCCCTTCCCTACCCCTCCCGTATCGTGATCACCACAACCGACTGCTATGCTAACAACATCCTCTCTTTTCCTCGTCAGTCATCTCTCTCTTGGCGGGGATTACTTTTGGACCTCTCGCTCTCAATTGGGTGCGGCCCTTGGAATATGCTGGCTCTACGGAGAGCATAGATGATGTGACCTTGGTTTTCACCCGCCTCGTCCTGGGTGTCCAGCTGGTCCTCGCTGGTGTTCAGCTGCCTAGTCGCTATTTGAAGAAAGAATGGAAGCCGCTCTCTCTTCTTCTCGGGCCCATCATGGTTGCCATGTGGCTAACGACAGGTTTGTTAGTTTGGGCGCTCATTCCGCGTCTACCTTTCCTGCACGCACTAGCAATAGGAGCCTGCGTGACACCCACTGACCCCGTTTTGTCCAATGTCATTGTGAAGGGAAAGTTCGCAGACCACAACATTCCCAAGGATCTCCAGAAGATCATAATTGCAGAGTCGGGGGCCAATGATGGTCTGGGATACCCGTTCCTCTTCTTCGCCCTGTATCTTATTAAGTACATTGGCGACGGGGGCGTTGCGGAGTCTGGTGGCGGTGGTCTCGCGATTGGTCTATGGTTTGGAGAAACATGGGGGTATACAATTATTCTTAGTGTTGTTTACGGTGCGGCAGTTGGATGGGTCGCTAAGCAGTTGCTACGCTACTGCGAGGACCACAAGTTTGTTGACCGAGAGAGCTTTTTGGTGTTTGCCTTGTCATTGGCCTTATTCATTACTGGCACATGCGGTTTGATTGGCAGCGACGACATACTTGCTTGTTTCATCGCTGGAAATGTTTTCACATGGGATGATTGGTTTCGGCTAGCAACCCTTGATGAGGTATGTATACCCCATGATATTAAGGGTTGCTTTCATTCGATACTGACTACCTACTGTAGTACGCCTTGACCCAGACTCATGACTGAATCGGTTCAAACTGTAATGTTTTGCTAACATTATACCTTGATCATAGTTCCCTTCAACCAACTATCGATATGCTTCTTAACGTGGCCATTTTCATATGGTACGGAGCTACTTGTCCCTGGCGAAGCTTTGTAGACAACGACGTTGTCCCAATCTCTCGCCTAATACCCTTAGGTCTCTTGGTCCTTCTTCTCAGACGTCCACCATTTATTTTAGGTCTCCACAAGAAGATCCCCCAAATTGAAGACATTAGACAGGCTACCTTTATGGGGTTCTTTGGCCCTATTGGATGCTCTGCCATTTTCTACTTGTATATCACCAATAACTTTATTAGAACATTGAACCCAGGAGGCGGAACTACACCAAGAGATGATGTTAAAAACTTGGAAGAGACTGTCAGTGTCATTGTCTGGTTCATGGTTGTCACTAGTATCGTAAGTTGTCCCACATTCCTCCACTATCTACATTGGCTCATAGTTCCCAAGGTCGTCCATGGTCTAAGTATCCCCTTGGGGAAATTGGGCTTCCGACTTCCTCGAACTATTTCGAGGAACATTAGCACTGAAAGGACATCCTTCCAGGTTGGCAACCGTAAGCAAGCCCCTGCTTTAACAACGATGAAGTTGTCACCCACCCCATCATATTTGTAAGCTTTCATGAGCTGACTAGTTAAAGTGATCAATGACGTACGACTACCGAGAAGCCGCTCGAGAAATCGAGGAGGTAGGAACACTTCAGGACAACGGAATGCATCCGTGGGCCGAGTATTCAAAATTGGTGGCTCTGTGATTGTTCCGCCAGAGCCAACCCACGCATCACAATCAACGTCTTTCGGACGCGGTCCTCGTATTGGGGAGGGGCACGGCATAGCCCCGGAGTCGGTCGCCGGTGGATCTCAGCCGGCACCGCAGTCACCTACTTCCCCCTCTCGGACAGTCAAATTCCCTGGCGAGGGAATCCCCGACTTAGGCCGGCAGCAGTCCGATGTATAACCGTGGAATACGGCGGCGGTGATTGGAACCGAGCCCGTAGTGTGTCAGATTTGGTTGATCTTGGTGGTTTAGTAAACAAGAATTGATATTGGCTTTATACTGAGTCATAGGATAGATCGAAGAAGGTCCTTTGTGCTACTCCTACTAGATTACTAGAGCACGATTCGAAACATTGATGGGCAAGGCGCTTTTACTATTACATGCGACCTAACTTTATGTAACTAATACGCCATAGTATTGGTATGTTCTGTAGAAATATGCATGCTTCTATAACTAGGTACATTGGCGAGGCTGACTATTAACTAACTAATACCTACCAAATCAGTCTTATACTTACAGAACATTAAAACAATCACTAGCATCCAACAAAATTACCCTAGTAAGCACACAGGGAGACCAGCTGGCAGTACTTATGGTAGGGCACTCAAGTGTTCGCACGGAGTAGAGTCAAACAGTGGCTTTTGGTATTACATCTCCTGGTTACAGGATACAACCCTATATCAAGATTGTTGGGAGAATCTATCTAGGTATGCGGACCTCGCCGCGCCTTAAGTGGCCTGTACTCCCCCTCTTCCAGAACCTGGCGTCTAATGTGGGATTGGCTCTCCGCCCTGTCAACTTCGCAGACGTGACGGAGTATGCCGGGATACACGCCGCCGGCCAGAGTCCCTCGTCATTGGGCACCCGCCACCGTATGCAGGCTGCGTCGAGGAGCAAGCCGCCTCCTTCCAGGGCGCCATCAAAAGCCATCTGCATGTCAGACTCAGCAAGGTTGTTAATCTCGAGAACAAAGATGAGATCCTCTCGTTTGCGGGTCTGTGGACATGGACGTCTAGACCTAGATAGGCTACATCGATCGACATAAGCGCATGTCAAGGAGGTACAAGAATCTGGGAAGCTAAGAGAGGCTGCTCATGACGAGCCGTAATGGTGGGAAGATGCGAGAAAGCCCACGCCTTTGCAAGCCTGCATCCGAACCCCCACGCGTGCGAGCCTGCTCTTAGTCTTGGCTCTCCGCGTTCCCGCTGATATGCATCGTCGGCGGGGGGCCGGGAGTCTCCTCGTTCAATGGGGAATTGACCTATCCGAGTTGCTTAGTGTGAGATGCTGCATTCAGGCTTCGGGGCAAGCCCGGCGTTTGTACCAGCGTTATGGATTCCAAGACATCGATGCTGTCCAGTTTAATCTCTCACAGTACGGACTCGTACCTACATATATGATAGCTATCTTATGCTTAAATATTTGGAAACGGTGGCGTCCGTGATACGGCCATAGCAGGAGGGGATACGGGACTCCATTACAGGTGTGGGATGGCAGAACCTTGTAGGAATTATCCTGGACTCTACACCTAGCCGATGGTGTTGCTTGAGAAGAGAACCGAAGCATGACCTTCTCCGTGTAATAATTACAGTAGATAATAACTGCAAGTGAGCAACACCAGAGTTCATTACACGGCCTTTATTATGCTTCAATGATGGCTACTTTGTCGAACTCGGGCCCATCACACCCGCCCCTTTTTAAGCTTCACAGAGTGCCATCTCTAGAAGCAGGTAGGTAGTTAGGTGAATTTTAGAATGGTTGCGCTACAAGAATAACAGGACAGCTCACTTTGCCCTGTAGAGGTTTGCAGCCCTTGTGTCTTCTTGGCAGCATCCTTTTTTTCGTGTTCCTCTATGGCTACACATGAATGAACTCCTACGGATCTGTTAGCCCAGCCTTGATCTCGCCCGTACTCACTGAACGATCGATTTATTCCCACATAGAGTTTTTCCCATTCTGCGACTCGCATCTATAACTCACTCGTGCCATAGAGATATAAGATAAGATAGCATGGAAAAAAGCTAGAACTCAGTGCGTGTCTACTATGTAGTAAATTTGATTTGAATTTCAACTTGCATCTAATCGGCAGTTTGGGTGAGCAAGGTATCCACAATCTATATTGCATTTCGGGGACATTCCACTAGAAGAAAAGAATATGGGACAAAAAGCCTGGTGGATCCTGGCGGAAATGCTATATCTAAGGTTATGTAGGTAGTGATACAATTATACAGAATGTAGATGCATCACATAGGTACCTTAATTTTGTTTATTCCTAAAAAAAATTCCTTATATAGTAGATACCCCATTTATCATTTATGGTTCTAAACTATCTAATTCTTCTCTACTCCTCCAACCTAGCCTACCAACTAGGTTGGCAGTGAGGTATACCAGCATCTCTTTGGATAACTGGACCTAGACTTAGGTAGATAATGTACCTATTTGGTTAGCGTGCTTAGGTACACTCATGACCTAAGTACGTGTACGCCAAGGCAGGGATCTCCAAGAGCCCCCAGAAGGCACCAATCTGTTGTGTCTGCCGCCATCCGAACCTCAACGACGCCTTTTCTCCTCAGACTTAACCAGTCACGATACTACTGCTACAAGGCAATTAATCACACTACCCAGAGCACCCGTGGTGGCACACGACTGCCGCCCTGCTGCGAACTCCCCAACCATTTGTTAAGCTGTGTGTTTGTTCTAGCACTTATTCCGACACTAACAGTGCGCCCGAGAGCCAACGTGCCGACACCTGTTTAATTTTCACCGACACCAATACGACAGCAACATCAACGCAACACACGATATATTTACCGCGACGTAATTGACTTTACTACGATACCACCCAACCTGCGGCCTGTGAAGCGAATTAGTGATAGTCCAATACCCCTGCGAGCCTGTTCTCTATTTGTCGAAAAGTTGCTTGCCATTGAGATCTTCGATCTTCCGCTTGAGTTGACACCGATAGTCATGTTATAGATTGGACCAGACGGCAAAAACACCCGCTTCTTGGACCACCGACGATACCCCCACAACCACCTCGTCATACGCACAAAACCGACTCCAAATCATTCGCAGGGCTATAAGCAAGTTGTCTCCTGTTGGAAGGACTTCTTAACCCTCTTAAGCCGTATCATCCACGGTAAACAGCTGCGCCGGATGATTTATCGTTGGAGCTAGCGATGCCCACCTCCGAGTCTTTCTCTTATCCTGATGAGGATGAACTGCTGCCGGACATCTACCCCTTTCAGGTGGACTTTGAAGACGCGGAAGGCAACGATAATGCCACTGCACTGATGAAAGATACTGGATTCATGGAATTTCCGACAACAACGGCGACTACGGCTACAATATTCGACCTTCCTCCGTACACTTCAGATGATTCTCCTCAGTCGAACCAGGCCATTTTCGCTGCCGATAAACCTAACCCCAACCTGCACTCACATAGAGGTTCGACCTCTTCCTCGTCGTCGGTGAGAAGTGCCTGCTCAAACTCACCGCCTACATCAATAGGCGCAATGCAGATTGATACGTCTCCTGGTGAATGGTTGGAAGATATCGGTGGCACCGAGGACACCTTCAGTATGGATGACTCTGTTGATATTTCTCAATATCTCAGCCTATCAGGCGACTCAAGTAGCCCTGGTGGCCCGGTTGCAAGCGAGCCTTCGCCGGAATTCCATACTCCTAGCGAAACCCTACCTCAAGGACGGGCTAACAAGAGACGTAAAGCCCAACCAAGGAAACGCACAGTTAGTTTTATTCAACTCCAGTCTTTAAGCAACAAGTACTCACAGCTTCTAGAAACAGCTAGCGAACCAGTCGATAGATAGTACCAGGACTAAGAGTTTAAACGAGATCTCTCCTATATCAGCATACATGCCTAGCGGCGAATCATCTCCGAATACTATGTACGGCAATGGCAATAGCCTAGTTTCTCCAGACGGCTTTAATAACTTTAGCGATGTATTTGGCACCGGCGGCATATCCGCGAGTTGGTCATCTACGACCAACGATCAGATTAACAATCCATCATTCCCACTGTCGAGATCTGATGCCACATACATACCGCCTACTCACAATGATCTACCAAATAGTAGTCCGCCAACACACCCTCCGAATCCGAGGCTAGTCATACATCCAATGCCAGCCAAGTCACGAGTTGAAACACAGATTCCCCTCAAAATTACCTTGCATAATCTTCCTAAAGGGATCAAGAAGGTTCATCTCCCGACTCACACAATAGCAAAGCCGAAACTACTCCAAAAGCCATCAACAGAGCCAAGCCCGGACATGCTCGAATTAACTACTATGCTAGTATGCACAAGTGCTATGAATGACGAGATGAGGATGAGGCGGGCATTGGAACGTGCTGCTGGAAAACCTCATATTAATGAGCTAAACAGTCCTGTTGACGGCATTGAAGACGAAGAAAACAAGCCTCAAAATGGAGGCGAAGTGCGCATATGCCCGGGGTGTATCACACGCGAAAGGAAACGCGCTGGCCGAAAAAAGATTAAAAAGCCGGAAGAAGAGGAGCTCTGGGATCGGTATGAACGGGAACGGGCCATTGTATTCAACACCCAAGAGGTCAAAGAGTGGCAAACTGTTACGCCGCTTATGGCCGACCCAACAGGGGCTGGTTTTATCAATGGTGCCCTTCCTGAGGGTACTGTGCAGGTTGATGCTCCCATGCGCATTGCGTGCTACTGTCGTCACCACGGCGAGAAAGCCGGGTTTCAGGTTATCATTACGCTCAAGGACTATATAGGCAATATGGTCGCCCAGGGAATGTCATCTTCGATCATGATAACTGATGACCATAAGACGCCCGCACATGTTGGCCCTACGCCGCCGCCGCCGCCGCAACTACCTCAACCTCAAGTTCAACCTCAACGTTCGCCTCAACCTTCTGTTAGTCATGGGCTACCACTATCGACACAGCCGGCCATTTCTCAGGCGGTTACCACCCATCCGGTCGTAAGTCAGCCACGGGGAGCTCAGCCATTGGCAGCTTTCCGACCAAATTCTGGAGATACATCTTCATTACCTTTGCGTCAAATCCATTCCACACCAGATCTGCAAAATCAGGTACAACCCTCTCCACTGGCTACTTCTGTTCCTCATACAAACAATCCACAAGTCATGTCAATGGTGGCAACAACCCATAATATCTCACGGCAGACATCCCCAACCAGCCCCCTAAGCACAGGTAGTAGAAAAAGAAAGGCTAGTATGGTTGGCAAAGTGCCTACTGGTCTTGCTATGACGAAAATCGAGACAAGTCAGTCCCTATCGCCAATNCCCCCCCCATGCTCAGAATGACCACCCTATCATATCTACCGGGAGCTCGCCTTTTCCAGGAAGCATCACACATGGTCTGCTAAATGGAGACCACTCAAATAAAGGGCAACTACATATGCTCAATAATGTGCCCCCATCACTTGGTGCTGGACCAACAACCCCAAATAACAATTCGACAGAGCCATTCATGTTCACGGGAATGAATGGTAGGCCTATGAACCTAGAACACCCTGTCAATCAACTGTTCTCCGCTCCAGTGTCTACACACCCTAGTCGTGCCCCCAGCCCAAGCCAACTGCGATCTGAACCACAAGGCTTACAACTGTCCCAACGACCTCAAGATGGACCGATAATCCCGCCTCCCGCTATACTTAGGATCATTCCTAATGAGGGATCGAAGTGTGGAGGGGTTGAGATTACTGTTCTTGGTAGTAATTTTACCAACGAAGGTCTTGAGGTCTATTTTGGGACGCAAAAGGCTATAACTACGACATACTGGGGACCAACATCCCTTGTCTGTATGCTTCCACCTTCGCCAGTATCTGGACGTGTGCCGGTAACGATCAGACAACCAGGAAGACGACCAGCCCTTCAACAGCCTGGGGTTTTTACTTACAGGGATGACGACGAAGATCAGCTCATCCGTACTGCGCTTGGAGTGTTGGCTAGCCAGTATGGAGGACTAGTGGCAGATCCCGCCGGCTTTGCAAGGACTGTTTTGTTCTCCCAATCTTCCGCATCCAGCTCGAGCAATCAAGCCCCCCATGGCAATAACAATAATAACTTCTCGCACTTTAGATTAGGGTCTAGGGAAGCTGTCGAGTCCAGTCTTGTTCGAATTCTCGAGGTAATGGACCTAGACGAAAACCCTGACATCTCGCGACTCGATCTCCGAAGATCGAGTGGACAGACTATGTTGCATCTGGCGTGTTCTCTGGGATTCGTCCGCTTCGTTGCTGGTCTATTGATTCGTGGCGCTAATGTGCACATCAGAGACAACGGGGGATTTACCCCGCTTCACATGGCGGCGATGAATGGTCACTCTGAAATCGTACGTCGACTTATTGCTAAAGGGGCGGATCGGAGTGTACAATCCGATTCTGGCCTCACACCCAGCGATGTCGCAAAGTCTCTGCAGATTCTTCGAAACCTTCAACGTGTTGAAACCCATTTCCGTTCTCGGAGTGTCGATTCACGTCCTAGCCGGGCTAGTAGTCCCAGCTCTGCGAGGTCCCTCTGGGAGCCCTCCCCATTGACACCCATGCACGGCCGGGAACTCGTGCCAGATAAATTTGATACAGCCACGACAGCCAATGGGGATGACTTACCCACAGAGACTATCAAGGAAGAAGACAGGGATTGGCTTAATACGATGAGGAACAGTTTTGCTGAATTGCGCCGTCGCTCTACTGTAGAAACACTTGCAACAGATGAGGCAGACGATGGCCCAGCTTCTCCAAGTCCTACAATGGCAGCTATTCGAGAGCAAGTCGCAACTCAGTTGCAACAGTTTCAGCATACTATGGCGATGCATCTTCAAAACTTACCACAGTTTCAGATGCCCAACATGCCGCAGATACCAAATTTACCTCCCATGCCTATATTGCCTAATTATCATGCCTACTGGCAGTCGGCGCCTGTAATGCAACGAATCAGCTCTCTTGTTCCTAATATACGTGGTCAACGACAAGAAACAGCGAGAGACCACACTCCCGGCCATAATGACAATAAATGGGGGGTACTCCCATTCTTCGGAAATAAAGACTTCCCTCCTGCCTACGAAGATATCTTTCCACAGAAGGATCTTGATATTAAGCAGTCCTCGGCTGCTCAAGCTGCCGCGGAATTTGAAGCAGATACTAAATGTGCTGCGCTGTTTGATCAAGATCGGGCAGAGACCTCGCAAACACAAGAAGGCCCCACTCTGCTTCAGATTGGACGCAAGCATCTAATCACTAAAGAACAACAAGAAACTCTGCAACGAGCACATGCTGAGAGGCTCAAGGCCGGCAGCAGTGACAAAATGTTGTGGTTTGTCTGGGTAGGTGCTTACTAATTCGAGAAATACAACGCTTGAGCTAACGGTAACATAGATTCCGATTTTAGTCCTTGTTCTTGGGCTTATGCTCTGGAGTGGAGGCCCTTCTTTCATTTCCAGCGTGACTGGTGCAGCAAAAGTTCTTACTAGCCTCGTTACCAATCCACGGGATATCAACAATCGAGTCCGCAATATTGTACAGGAGCTGGCTTAACTCCGAGAACACCCTAACCCTCCTTTTCGGCAGACTTGCATTCTGCAATTTACATCTCCTTCGTATATTCTCTATGTCCTGACACGACCAACTTCCGAAGTTGTATAAGTATAGGTTTATAGTTCTCGGCTCAAGCCATCACCGTTCCTTGTCTGGCCCCTTTTCGCTCGCCTTTTCTCTTTTCCACGTTGGGTCAAATAAATGTATAGTTATATGATGATATGATTGTGGCGGTTAGGATGGAAGGGCTGTTTTTATTGCAGCATAATGAAGTGAAACTGGCGCGGTGGATTTGGCAGAAGCACGAAACACTATGATAAGGCAGGAGTTTGGTGGGTATAGACCATCAGGCATGGTGCGTGCTTCAAGTTATATGATGTCTACTTCATAATCAAGGGAACAACCGGATGAGCGGACTTGTTGATTGATGGGTAGTATTCGTTAGTATACCTAGTTACTTTCTGGTTTCTGCTATTTACCCAGAAGGAATATTGATTAGGCAGCTATAACTATCTAGGGAGAGAACTCCGTTGCTAAGAAATTGTTTACTTGCATATATGATGATTCATGCCTGGGGTTCAAGACAAGCGCACAAACTCTACGGTAGTGTGTTATTATAGTAAACGAGAAGAGGAATTCACATATAAAATTGGCTTTCCCAGATCCTAGATCGGTGTGAATATGAAGTCTTTAGTTATCATAAGAGTAATTTTTTTAATAACATTATATAACAGTGGTCATCATGATCATGAGAAGCCGCGGCTTGAACAAATACAATACAACGCCCATATTGTCCCAGTCTCCATCGAGCTTTTGGTTTGCCTTTTGCTAGTTTTTTTTGCTTTTGTGTCGTCGTAGAAGACAGGCCCGGAGTTCATTCCATCAGAGAGGCCAAATAGTAGTAGTAGCAGTAATTCATGCCGTCAATCCATCAATGAATTCAATCAATCAGTTTGCTTTCGTGATTTCATGCCCAGTTCATGATCATGATTCGTGAAGAGGAGACATTCAAGCGGCACTTACTTTCTCCTTGCCTTGCCGTCCCGTTTCCCGTCGTCTGCATCTGTCTGCCCCGTCCGTCCGCCCGCCCACCCGGTTTTCTCCCCTCCGGCTTCGTTCTGGCTAGGAACATCCCTGGTAGAGCGTTCCAGAACGAACCGTTTTAGGTGAGAGTTTAGACGGGTATGCAGGTGGATGGGTAGGGGGATGCGAGAGGGAAAAGTAAAAAAAGACAAGAAGGGGAAGCAAGAAACGCCGAAGCCCGTTGCCCATGCGGCCAACGCCAGAGGAAAAGAAAAAAAAGAATAACCCAGGTCCATCCCATCCGATCCTATTCCACGTCACCCAAAACTCATCCCATGCCAGGGTTTTCCCTCTTCAAACTGAAGCGCGGAAGGCAGGGAGGAGGGGAGAAGTCATCATAAGTGATATAAACGCCGGCAAACCCCATCAATCGCAGGCTCAAAGCAGAAAAAACGAGAAGTGCTATGAGCACAAGGGCTCTTACAAGGCGTTTCCTATGCGCCATTGGTGCTGCGGCGATTGCTGGTAGTGGCTCTCCCTGGGCTGTCTCCGCGTCTCGTAAGCGAGGAGGTCGATGTCCCCGTCGGCATCAACGACGTTGTCGTGGTGGTACCAGTTATTATTCTCCTTGCCGTAGCCGCCGCCGCCCGCGGCCTTCCCGCTGTCCGCCGAAAG
>JAPESX010000860.1:0-13505 GCA_029590615.1 Nemania bipapillata
GGAGGTGAAGTGGATCGAGATGGCCCCCATGCGTGACATGTACTCGGTGTACACGCGCCGGAAGTTGGGGAGCACGGTGGGCGATGGCCATTGGTTGGGCGCGAGCAGGTTGTCCCAGAGCGGCGCGTCGGGGCCGGGGACTGCGTGCTCTGTGGATAGGTCGATTTGCTCTCGGTGGTCGATTGCGCCTGCTGTGATCTCGGCTGAGAGCTGGGAGTAGCCGAGGAATGAGGGCGCGTTCTTCATTTCGATCTTTAACCTGTGGCGCCGGGGGCATTTATTAGTTGGGAGAGATAGGCAGGCAGATAGACATAGTTAGACGAAGCGAAGCGTGTATGCTCTTCTTTTGTCTAAATGGGGCCCCGATACTTCAGGGGCTAACTGTAGACTTTTGACGCTAGGGTGCTGGAAGAGTGAGGACGGAGATGACCTACTTCTCTTCCCGCGGGATGTCGAAGAACCCCCGTCCCTCGCTGATCACCTCGTTCCACAGCGTCTCGGGGATCCCGACGTTCTTGAGGTATAGGAACCCGACCTCCATCAGCGCGTGCCGCAGATCCGCTAGGAACTGCGGCTTCGTGGCCGGGTCGCGCGATTGCGCTAGGTCGAGGATCGGGATCGATGTGAAGGACATGGCTGTGGCGTCGGCCTAACGGATGGATAAACTACGTAGTGTAATGATGTACTGGATATAAATAGGGGGTATTGGTAGGTTGAATGCAGAGCTTGAGAAGCCCACAGGTTCCCTCGGTATGCAGCCTATCTATAGATAAATATGATGCTTGATTTCTTGCAAATGTAGGAGCATTCGATGTTTTGTAGATGCTTTGTAGATGTCATGTATCCATCCGTATTTGCCGTAAGATGAGAACTATGGCCGGAGTTAGTTCTTAGCACCGGATATATACTTCATACAAAGGAATCATAAGTCAACAGCTTAATGTTCCAGACCAAGGAACCGGCCTATATCCCCATGAGGGTTGAGGGCCAGGAAGAGATATAGTATGTAGTTGCGTGGGTTGGTTAAGCTTGTATGTTCTTTCAGTTCGACTGCCGAAGGTGTGAGGTCAGGTCGGGAGCTGATGTCGCAATCCCGCACCTCGGCCGAACCCCACCTTCACCTCAACCACGAGACTATCGTCTCCATCTCGGACCACTGCCGGGATCTCATTGGAAGGCCCGGTATTAGCTTGCCGAAAACCCAGAAACAAATGCATGAGTAGCTGCGCCCTACTTGTCAAGGTTAATAGCCCCCTTTCCGTATGCGGCGACGATAATAGAGGTCATCACCACTTATGCCTACGCAAAAGGTGTTATTCGCTAGGACGGGTATTGGGTATTTCGTTTAGCTCGGTCGGAAGTGTGAAACTACTTTACCAGCTGCTTCACCTTCACACTGTGCAGGAATGGTTAAAGTGACATGGCCCGACCAGACGGTAGCTAGCTATATCCTAGTTTAGAAAGCTTCAAAGAGGTAGATCATATAGATGAATAGACCGTAGTAAATAAGCCACCTAATATATAAATTTTTGTTAACTCCAACCATGCAAAAAAACCATATAACACAGCCATTATGACGCTTGAAAGTACATGTATCCTCTTTGCATAACTGAGTCTCTTGGTCCCCTCTTGGGTATCACTCGTCGTAATCCAGGCCCGACTTAAGAGGAACGTTCTCAAAACTGCGAGACAGGGGTTCTTTTTGTGTCTCCGGCCCCTTTGACGGCGTTAACTAACTCTGTGGTTTTTATAACGAGTTGGCGTATGTCCTGATAGGTTTTCCTTCGCCTTGTCGTGATAATCGATATTTTCGTGGCGTCATGATGCCAGCTTTTGAAGATAGCCATACCCCTGTGTGCTAGCTCTCATCTTGGGGTATAGTCGTGCCTACAGGCTTCAGCGTCACTCAGTTGAGCTAGCCTCAGCCTATATCTTAAGACTCGGGCAATCGTCAAAAGTAGATATGCAGGCATTTTTTGGTGCTAATGTCCTATACAAAGCGGGTCCAGTTAAGACGTCTTGCAGTCCGCCACACAACTCAGCCCACTCGATATAGACACTAGACCTCAACTATATCTGAGCCATGTCGGGGATAGGGTTTATGGGTGTAGTTTCCGCTGTTTACACTATCAAGACGTTGAGACAACAGTCTTAGTAGCAGAAAGCATTTTAGCAATCTCATAGAACATATCTTCAATAGGCGGCATAGCGAAGGATGGAGCAGTATTAAACAGCTCTGCTAGCTTCTGTGGCGCAATTACAACAGGGTAAATCGCATCGCCATCGTCTGCATCCGGGACATCGATGTCCATGCCATTCTCGCTAACATTATCTGCGTCTTCCTCGGCTAGCAACGCTAGTGCATTCGTTGCCTCATGCCCTTCTGTTGCGGGTTCGCGATCTAGCTGGAGATCAGCTAGTGGCTGAGCGAACACTAGAGACCTTGTATCCATGCTTTCGGCAACGGACCAAAGTTGGGCCGCCGAATCCAGAACTACGAAGCCGCTGGAACCAGTAGAGGCGACTAAGGAGGTAATGGGATATGGAAAACATTGTACTAGCTCTGGCTCGCATGTGTTAGGGCTGAAAATTGCGAGTTCTGAGCGTTCTTTGCTTGACCCTTGTTTTCCTCTCGAGACAGCCACAGCAAAACGACCAGTATGGGTATCAGCTATTAGATGAGTCATGACTGAAGCGCCAGGTCCATGTGCGTCCCCTGTCTCCGAGGCCTTCGGTTTCCTTAATTGGACTCCGTACCGCAGCTCGTCAAGGACTAGATCGTATACCATAAGGGCGTCTGATAACACGACCAAGTTTGTTGCGATAATGGAGATGCCTTGGACACTTCCCTTGATGAGGCCGTTGAGGGAGTTCCGGACTCTACCGCTCTCTGTATCAATGACTTGAACTACTGACCCGTGCTTGTGAGTTGCCGCGCACACCAGGACAGAGCCATCCTCCGAGAATGCCACGGCACCAGAGCCTCGGAATTCGTTGGAGACGTCTAGATCGCCCGTGGCTTCGTTTCCATAAAGGGATATAGCATGCGAGCAACTCCAGTTATACAACTGGCGTCCTTTTTTACCCTTGATAAGCATTCCATCCCTTTGCCTGATATTGGGTTGCCATAAACGAGCCATTCCATCTCCACCGACGGTTGCAAAGCGGTCGGATTTAGGGTCAGCCGCTAAATCATATACCGGCTCAGCTTGGTTAGAATGGTGTGGTGCATCAATGCGAGTCATCAGATCCAAACCCTGGGTTTCAGCGGATACAGACCAGAATTTCAAATAGGTTTCTCTTCTCTCCGCAGACAGGCCCTCGAGAGAGCTGATATCCCGCGAAGGCGGTTGCCATTCATCAGTTGTAACGAGCCAGCTGCCAGTATGCGAGTATTTCATGCCCGTTACTCGCGGCTCGGTGATTGGGTGCCCTCCAGATGTCATGTTCACATCGGTTGGATTAGTACGTGTTAAGGCCTGTCTAGAAACGCTTTGCATAGTAGTTAGGTCTAACGTCTGCATTAATGGCATCGACGGCCCACTCCCGGAGTAGCTCGGACGCTGCCCGTTGGCAACGCAAAGCAGCATCTGCGATGGATTGGAAGGCGATATGGTAGCCGGTACCTTGGTTAGCCTATCTGGGGAATACTGCCCGACCCGCTTGACACCATCATCTTTTGAAACTGGACGAGGTGATAACAAGGCTTGAATCCCGGCAATATATGTGATAGGCTTCATCTCGGCAGTCGAGAGCACCATTGTGGAATTGTCATCCAAATGGAGAGCGTATGCAGAGCCGCGTTTCGAGACTACGATATTTTCAATGCTTGCAGAGAGATGTGGTAAGAAGTCCGTCTTCTGAGTGTCTAACTGCCAAAGTACCAAGGTCGATTCTGAACCGCCCGAAATAATGTAGTGTCCTAATAACTTGTTTTAGCGTTAGTAGCAATTGTTGTTGGCGGGTTTCCTTACCATCTCGGGACCATTTCACTGCATGGACGGCTTTGCGGTGCCAATGACACTTGCGAGGTTGAAAGGCACGATGACGCGCGTTAGGATCATTTAAGAAGCGGATCTGGGGTAGAAGGTCCTGGTAAGCGAGTAAAGCTCCTCGAGAGCAGCCGACAACTAAGTCTACGACTGGCGTATCGCCCGTTTCCCGCTGAGATCTGCGGGTTAGGTGAACACGGCCGGTAACCTGTAGGTCGAGGCAGGTAATCTCATCGTTGGCATCAAAGGTCACAACCTCATAAGCGAGGTCTTCGAAGCTAGACGCGACCTCATGAATCCGAGAACCAATGATGACATTTTGTTCAGCAGAGGCTGCGAATGTATGCCCAAAGTGAGCGACCCTTAGATTTTTGATTGCCGAAGTGTGCGAAAATATGGTTTTGGACCCGACTACCTCAAGATTGCAAATCTCGTAGGCGACTATGTGCGAGGTTTGTCCCTTTTTTGCGGAAACATATACAATGTCCCTAGGGACATTGCCAATCCTAGTAGAGTCAACGAACATGTCTTTTATGTGGCCACAGTCCAAAGATATATGTGCGTCAGACCCAGCGCCCGTTTCCCAGTCAATAAGCCATATGGAGCCCCCATCTGATGTCACCCAGAGAAGATTCGGGGACGTCGCCGAGAGGCAGACGGCAGCGACTTGGCCTTTGGCTCGCGCTGAGATTTCTATTTTGCGTAGGAGGAGAGATTCGGAGGCCGAGTAAACGTGGAGTGAATTCTTGTGTGCAAGAATGAGATGTCTATGAGAAGGTTAGCAGTCTGCCACGAATTAATCTGCAAGGACTACAGTTCTTACTCCTCGTCATCAGTTAGGATTGGGTCAATATTGAGCATTCGCCCTCCTGTCGGATCTGAGACTCTCCACTTCAAGATCTTCTCTTTTTCAGTGACATCCTTCAGGCGCTTTGATTGATGCTTGCGCTTTTCTGGCTTCTCGACCCGGTCATCGAGCCTGACTATGTCCAGTGCTATTCTTTCTTCTTGATCTGGGCCGTCTTCCACGTTATTGACCTGTGCGGCTGGCCCCGACTTGGCCTGCTGTCCGTTCGCGATATCCGGCTTCTTCGAGGTGCGGTCATGCCTCCTCCTTCGCTTTCGCCCGCCATTCTCGTCGAGCTCTCTTTTCCGCTTAGTGACAACGGCCTGTTCGTATACTCAACTGTTAGAAGACAGCCAGGATTTCCAGTTGGTTAAATCGTTCAATCACTCGAAAAGCTTTACAACTAACCTCATCCGTTTCCACGGGCGCCATCTTTTAAATCTGGTAAGTTCGGCCTTGCAGTGGCGTGTAAATGATGAGTTCTCAATCTCAGTCGATGGATGGCGCGCTAAACACAAGTAAAAATGTTCACGGCTCTCACTTGAACCTTTTCTCCGATAAGAAACCCGATAAGAACTTTTTATGCAAGTACCCACACTAGATTACCAGCTAAGCCTGCACAGGCAAGAGCTATTGGTCGCCCACGCTACAGACAGCCCAGGTCACTTCATGACCTCTACCAAACTACAGGAAGGGAACATTGACGTCTATTATCGTTCGTCATATGAAGCTCGGGCTTGGTGGGCTATCAGTGCCAGGAAAGCCCGGCAATTCCTATATACGCAGGAGACTCGTTAATTGCCAAAACGCAGTGGACCGGCTTTCTGTTGCTGTATAGCACTGCCTTCCACAAAGAACTTCATCATTTGGATAATACGTTCAATTTTATAACTATAAATACCATATTGATCTACATATTTACTTGTTAATTAGTAGGGGACTGTTTTTAAACTATTAGCTTATGGTAAGGCAGAAGGTAAATGGTCAATACATGGATTAACATTAATCCGCCCCATAATAAACATATGTACCTGCGTCCCCACGTAGATAGCGCTTGTTGATTGTGGACCCTGAAATTTCGGGAAAAGCTTCGACCCTTCTCTTTCAGAGGCTAGCTGCTCGATCACGCCTTCAACGCATTCATCATCTTTGTTGCAACAAGTCCAGCTCACCTTCACATCACATCACGAACCACGCTTCACTACTACACTCGATATTTTAGTATTATACGCGCGCTGATCATCTAGAGGCGAAATGATTATCCCGATTCGCTGCTTCTCTTGCGGAAAGGTGGCATTCCCTCCTCTCTACCATGTACATTCTTCAGAATTAACTTGGACTTAGGTCACGGGGGATCTCTGGGAGCGCTACCTAAAGCTAATAGACGGAGGCCTTAATGATGGGTTTGTTAGACCCAATAACTCTCGTTTGCATCTAGCGCTGACACCGTTTTACAGCGATGCGATGGACCAGCTCGGTCTCAAGAGATATTGCTGCCGTCGCATGGTCATGACACACGTCGATCTCATCGAAAAGCTACTCAAGTAAGACTCTCAACAGATAGCCCGGAACGATTCCTGCGCACGCCCGGTAAAAATGACAGAAGGACTAGCTACTAACAGGCGTTTAAGGTACACACCAGATGGACGAAACGAGAAGAAACTCCAGCTAGGGAAGGACGACTAGTAGCGTACAAGTTGCCATAGGCATGGCTTTAGAAAAGAGCGAGCAGAATATTGCATCACAAGGCGTTTTGGTTGGGTGGGTTTTACGTTGGCGTTGGGTTCTAGGTATGGACAAAAATGCTATTACAGGTGAATACGGAGCGCAACGGAAATAAGTATTCTATGATCATTCAGCCGAGCCTCACGCGCGAAAGGGCGCGTAACCTAAGAACGATACCGGGAACATGAACGCCGGTTCCCGACCTTCCTACTCAGCCTTGATTTCTGCTTGGGGGTCCCACATTCGGGTAGGACATACTTTTGTCGGCATGGGTGAAGTTGTTAGCGCTCCACGGTCACTTGGATGACTCGACAAGTGCCTAATCAATGCGACTTACTTTAACTAATATATACCTTGTTCTCTCTTGAATGCGATCCTTTCTAATGTGCGGGCCGTACGGTTGTCTACGCAGCGAGCCACACATCAACGCGCTGCTTGTGCCAGCGTTCATGATTAGACAGCTCAATCTCGAAAGTGTTGTATCCGTGAGGAACGAGGGACTATACAGGCCTTGTGTCTTTTTTCCCTCAATGCCTTAGAGACCTTACCTGCAGGTCTAGACCTCTACCAATAAGCGCAATACCTGCGCGAGAAAGAAAGTTTTCGTATTCAATCGACGAAGTCTTCCGGATATTCCCAACAACGGCTAGCGCCAGTTTGGCAAACCCATTGCCACTATATAGTCGGCCCTGATTTTATTCCCGGGATTTTGTGTTTGGTTTGCACACCCAGTCAGGATTTTATGGTGTATCGCGAGTTACGACATGATATCTTCAGTCCATTTCGGCAATCTCCGACGGTGATGCTCGATTTTCCTTGTACTGCGTCTAATAGATCATTCGCTGGTCACAAGTCTAATCCGTATAACAGACAATAGAAATACGACCTAGGAGCATGTACACTTATGTGATACACCTACAGCAACGTAACAGACAACTAGGATACCGGATGCGCATTTAACGGCAAGAGATGGTTGCTAGTACTCTTCGTCATTCCAAGCGCGACTCCATACACGTCATGTCATTTCTGTACATTTCCGTCATGGAGGTGGGAGATGATCCTTATAGGCCAGGTCATCTACCATAAGCATTCATCTACTAATTTCTTATCGCAGACTCTGTAACAAAGATGTAGAGCCTCGCGTCAATTCTTGCGCGTCCCTCTAAGCTCTACATCGAGCTCTGTATCCTCAAATTTTACAACATCTCTTTTATGCTTTTGCGTGTTAAAATGAGGGCATTCCTCTTGGTGGCTTGGGCTGGCTGCATCACGCTCGGCGCTAACACATCCTGACATGGCGCCCAATTTTTCGCGGCTCTACGGACCGGGCAACGATCTACCAATAATGGTGTAGATGGCGTTACTATTGAGTCGCATTTTGTCGGCCTCGTATGACAGTGTTTGTGGCGATTGACGGATATTACAGCAGAGGTCCGTGGCGCTGGATCATCCTCCGAATGCTGGGCTGCCGCCACTCACGACAGCCCTCAGCAAGCTCTCAGTCAGCGAGAGTCAACGTCAACGGGTAGGCTACGGGTAAGCTACGGCATAGCTATGTATGTCTGAGATACTGCAGGCCTCTGACATCGATGAGCTTGTACAGGTTAGCCTACGCGTGAACCTAGGGTGGAACTTAGTAACGTTACTGAGGAGGTGCAACCCAAGTGAAGAACTACTTTATTTTCGGGTTCAGGACAGAATCAAGCATGGGATCCCACTTCATATGGGGCCTGCTTTGGCTTGAAGTAGGTAGGTAGAAAAAATACCGTACAACTTACAAGTAAACACCGACGAAGGCCAAATGAAATCCTCCTAGCAGGGTATCCTGACTGACACATGTGAAGGACGGTCTTAGTCTCGATCCTTGCTCCCTACTCCTTCAAACCCCGAACTCACATGCTCCTATCTTCACCGCCGGGTTATTGCTATGACCTACCTAGAACGTCATTCGAAGCCGACTAGGCTTGTCACAAGTACATGGCTTGGAGCCAACAATTACCAGAGCCTTGGGACTAGAACCGGTGACTCGCGCCTTCACCAAACCTGTAAAGTTAGGTATCGCGAAAGTACAACATGTTGCAGTAGCTTTGCAGTTTGTCAGCATAGCGACCACATGTCGGAAATTTACTAGCCTCGCTTCTGGAGGATCATGCGTCAAGGCGCGTATGCAGCTCGGGACCAACAAAAGAAAAAGAAAAACGTTCTGGAAAGGCGCGCCCGTCAGAACTAATACTGTACAACAAAACTAAGTAAGTAGTTGGTTAGGTGATGCGCNTNTTTTTTTTCGGTTGTTGTAAATTTGTCGTCTTTGCACAACTTCTATGTGCTTATGATGAGGAAAGTATGGCGCCACATCTGTAATAGCCCCTCATCCTCAATCGATTGTTGAAGCCGTGACCGTGTACCAAAAGCTTGGCCATCCTCAGCCATGCTACTGGTTCATCCTTAGTACTGGGAATCCTGGGTGTACCATTCAGTTGGGTGAGCGCTAGTTTAGGTAGATGTGGCCATTCCGCCGCAAGGGTCATGGGCCAATGAAACGTTGTATCTCCGATCTAAGAATAAACTGTATTTTTACTACTGTGAGTAACTCGAAGAACTGGCGGGGAGATGGCCAGCTTAAAACGGCAATATATCGTCGCTCATTGTCGTACAGAGCAAGGCGAAAGAAATGGCGAGTGGCGTTCAAAGCTGACCCGGGTGGCGCACTCCCGGCTAGAATTCCGGCCAGTTGCGACCTTCGATTCGGCCCCCAACACCTTCGAGAAGATGAGAGGTCGAAACTGGGGAACACAGACTCCACGCCGGCCCGTGATAGGTATATCATTCTAGAAGGGTGCGCCAACACTCATCATCAAGGACTAACTACACATTGCCACGTCACCCTGAGAGACTATAAAAGCGTGTTAAGAATGAGGGGATAAGAGTCGTTGATATAGGTCAGAACAATAGGCCATCTGACATTCGGCTCTTTGGACCGCTCCCAACGGCCCACAAGGTCGCCTAGCTAGTCCTAATAAAAGAAACAGAACCAGATCTTCGGGACACAACTAGAAAGATAACTTGGCGAGAGTGACTGTCTAGCTATCTCCTATAACTAGGTATCACCAACTGGGCATGTGTTAGACGTTTTAGCCTATCTTACTAAGTAGCTAGAGCATAATATTCCAGATACTCACATGCATCCATAACAGTGAGCAGGGCTATACGCCAAAGCTCAACCCGCATATGGCAATACCACCGAACATTGATGATGAGAATAGCTCCCACTGTTAGAGACGAATATGGAAGTCAGCATGGAATTCCATATCCCACCACTTCATCCTTGATTGAACAGTGGCTGCAGGTTGGGGAAGGCCGTGAACGCCTTCTTTACAATTCATGCAATGCAAGCGAACAGACGAAGACATTTTGGCTCCTGCACCATTCATAGCCTCGCCGGCTCGATGGTATTACCTATGTATTTCGTCATAAATAGTTAAGACGAGCTGGAAAGAAACCTGATTACCCAGCCTCTACTTACCAGAAGGCCCGCATTATCGCACGTATCGAGCGATCAAGACGCTCCGGATATTAGTTTAAGGCCGCCATTGTGAGACCGGTCGGATTATTTATTTATTTGTTTGCATGCGTGCATGCTTGCTTCATTGCCTCATGTCTTATGCCTCATGCCTCGCGCTTCAGGTGGTGCGCAAAATAGATTCGAGTGACACTGGTGTACAGAGCAAAATGTGTGCTAGGAAAGCAAGTACGTGCTAAGTAAGGTATGCATATCTGTATGTGTAGATATTCCGGCGACCATGGGCGTCTGTTTCCCCTCCCCCTCCACCGTTCTCTCTCATAGGGACGATGGACTACCTGAAAGCAGGGATATGCATAGACGTGATGGAAGTGCACTTTGCTGTGACTCGTCGGACGAAGCGATCCACTCGCTTTAAGCGCCGAGGGGCCTGTACGCCAATGTGCCATGCAGAGGGAGCCCAGCAGAGACCCTCATTTGCTTGCCCAGACTCTCAGCTTGGCTGCATTTTACTGGTCAACTGCTAGCCCAGTCCCCCAATCGTGCAAGCTGCAGGCACGACTGGCTGGCTCAAGCTGCGCAAAGTGAGCTACGGTACCTACTGTACACCACCGGCTACTGCTGTACGCACTCTACATACAGTACTGATACCTCACCTTGACTCAAAGCTCGCTCGATCGCTCACTCATTCACTCACCCACATCTTGCATCTGCAAAGTCCTAATGTGCTACAAGTCAGCAGCAACACGCGAGACAATCGCCCACGCCGGCTCGATTCTCAAACAAAAGTCCTGACCGGCCAATTATCCCTCTTCTGTACCCAATTAGGCGACAACGCAGAGCCTCCGTACAACCTCAAGGCAGACACTTGTTTGTAGACTCGAGGTGGAGAGATCCTTCGGCGAGGACACCTGCATCCATAGCTCGCCGATCTCTTCTCGTACAAGGAGCAGGTTACCTATATGTGTGTCTACTATACATTAACCTTGTCTTGCGCTCTTCGTTTCCCTCTTTGCGCACCCTTAACTCCACCCAATCTTCTTTTTTTTTCGAGGTACCAACATAGACGTTGTACAACCCTCCATCTTAAAAAAGGATCCGTAGCCCTGTTAGCTTGGTCGACCACCTGAGCTCCGAGGTCTGAGTACCATACAGAATACATACAGTATATCGCATGCCTAAAGCAATACTGTAGCCGGTTTGGGTTACAACCTCTCCGGTGGGGCCTCTTTTCGGGACCTGGTCGTTTGAATTTCGAGCGCAAGCGCGTCGTCGTCTTCCCTCTTCTGCCCCTCCTCCATTACATAGAATTGCCAACGTCCACACATTGATTGCTTTGTTCGGTGGCGTCTTGCTGGTCTGCGCCCTGGGAATACGTTATACTCATATAGATATTTTGATTGTGTTTTTATATCTATTGCTAGCGAATACTCGGCCCTTTCATTTCTTTCTATTTTTATTCCCTATCAGACTGGTCGTCTTGGTCCATAACCACGGACTCGGGACTCTATACATATATACATATACCCACGCTTTCGCAAATAGTTAGTTTGCTCCCAGCGCCCGCGGATCTTCTCGGTGGCGCTTAGAGACGCAGTTCTCGGACGCCACGTTCAGACATCGGTTTATTCTGTACACCGCTAGCTTTGTTGGCCCGCCCGGTGCTGAGACTCGAGCTTAGACCAACTAGACATGGCCCTCGAAGGCCCCTTGAGGTCGTCGACCGGGAGTATAATATCTACCATGTCGTCTCACTCGGACATGTCCGTCCCATCGCCTAATTCTCCGGCTCTTCAACCTCCCTTCCGCCCAGTGTATGTACCTAATAGCCCAACTCCTTATCATAGTCTGTAGTTAATTGACTTCTGTAGGTCCTCAGGTTCTATAGAACCCGGCGCGCTTCGGCCATCTTCAGCTGCTGCCGCTCGATCGTCGCCAGCGCCTTACCAACTCTTAAGTCCTAGCGACATAGTCGGGCCTTCACCGGTTACGTCGGTGGGGACAGAGACGACGGAAATTGAAGACGAGGCCTCCGATGAAGCTCAATCATTCTCAAGCGCTGCCAATCCCGAGCCTCACTCACAGGTTAGTACCACGTAAAACAATAGTAGCCGTAGCCACTAATATAGGTACAGCTACGGAAACTGCGGACCAATATACCCGACCAGTTTCGACAAACAGCTAACGAAGAAGCGGTCTCGGTCATCCACGCTCCCGAGAGCTTCCAGAATTGGGTGAGTTGGGCAGTCCATGCAAGGCAGCAAACATGCTCATCATCATAGGCTAAGTCTGATACGCCTTCAAAGCGATCAGACTCTACTCAAAAATCCTCTCCTCGACGGTCGCCTAAGTCTGAAGAAGTCGTCATCGCAACCCCTAATGATAGGGCTTCAAAGGTATTACCAATTTGCGCAATTCAAAATCTCAGCTAATCATGTAGGCAAAGTCAATGGGACTCCCTACGCCGCCACCTCTGTCCACGGACATAAGGCCTATTCGGTATAGCCTTGATAGCTCAACCCCTAGAGCTCAGAACCTTCAGGAAATTCTGAGCGACCCCTCAAGGTTAAGATCTAGCAGCACAAGCAGTCTGGAGCGTATGTAACTCAAACGTCAATCCCACCATTAAATCTAACATATCCAGTCATCCCCGAGTCTAAGGAACCCGAGACGGATGCAGAGCCAGATTTGGAGAGCTACGACGACGAAGAGTATTCAACCCCGGTTCGGATAGAAGTACCAGAAGATATGGAAATCCAGTCTTTACAGTCAGCTCTTAAGGAATGTTGGGTCTTGTGCAACACACTTGCCAGTCTAAGCACTCACCACAGAGAGAGAGTTTTCAGTACTTCTGGGACCCCGGATGGACACGAAAAGGCCTGGAAATGTTGCTGGAAACTCTGCCAACGTCTCTACGATAATAGAGATGAGGCTGATGAATCATTTAACGTAAAGATAAATTTGGATCTCTGTAGAGACTTCTGTCAAGCTCTTTTCGATGTACGACCGCGTCAGGACGAAATGGCCGACTCTATACTTCGCGTGAGCTTTGAACTGAATAACCAGTGAGTGGTGTTGGTCGCCTAGTTTCCTCTCCGTGCTAACCTGCGTCAGCTTATATAGCGCACAAGATAACCGGAATCTCCCAGAAGCCTTCCGAGAACGGACGTTGGATTTTTATATAACGATATGTCATAGACTAATGAAGCAGCGCGGGCAACTAGCAGAGGAGACAGATTCACTTCTCCGCGCATGTTGGTCGTTAGCAGAGATGCTCTTTAGTTTGCGGCAGAATAAGATGGAGGGGAAAGAACCGGACGAAGAATTGCTCGGCTCGGCCGTACAGGCGTGCTGGGAACTCTGCGACATTTTCCGCGAAGGGTGGACGCAAATACGACCAGATCGAGGCACGCCACGGCCC
>JAPESX010000861.1:0-13501 GCA_029590615.1 Nemania bipapillata
GAAGGCGTTTGCCGTCGAGGAATTTCGGGCTGCGAGCTTCATAGTAGGGATTCAGTGCTTGTTGCTGCTTCCTCGCATGGAACTCTTCCCTCTCCTCGTCATCCAACGTAAACGCCTTCTTCAGCCAGCCAAATGCGCTCTTCTTCTTTTTCAGCTTCTTGCCGTCTTGGGTATCGGCATTCGTGACGTTGCTGAGCATGCTCATGCCCATGGCCGACCGTTGATCCCGTACATGGGCCGTGTGGGACGTATGTGGCCGAGCGGTTGCCGACGTATGCGGTCGCTGCTGCAATGGCGAGTGTGGACTAGCTCGTACGGGATAAAAGTATTGTTGCTGATCAGACCGCGGGGATGGTATGGTATTAGTAAACCGCGGTACCGACATTGCCCCTAGAGTGTCTGCTGGTGAGTGATGTGACGACGCCTGTACCTCGAGGCCGGAGACGTATTCCGCGTCGCGACCCTGGTAGCCGAACGAGGATGATTGATATTGAGACTGAGGTGACTGGAAGCTAGATGGTGCCATCTCGCCCATATTTCGTGGTGGCACGTGGATGACTTCAGGAAGATTGCCGCCTTTCAGAGATACTCTCTGTCGCAGCGAAGTCCGCTTTGTCTCCTGGGCTACCGGCTCCTGAAACTTGGGAGATGGGGATGCTTGCGGGTTTTTAACCATCGGAGAAGGCAGGGGTTCCGGTGGCTGAGGCGTGTACGTACGCGGCTGAAGAAGATAGACGCCTTCGTCCCCATCGGGTAGTTGCAGCTCCGGCTTCACATTGTCCACTGCAGAACTTACTGGGTGCACAAAAGCAACCTCCTTTTCTTCGAAGAAGACGACCTCCTTCTCGGCCGGGGAGTCGGGTCTGGGCGCCCGGGATACCGTTTTGGGAGGAGACTGGGGTGCCGACGGCCGTCCTCCTTGCAGCGAATGAGTCGACTGGGATGATGGCGTCGCCGAATGTCCATTCGAGCGCAACGGCCGACTAGGTCCCGAGAAAGGTGCCACCGAAAACTACAGCCACGCAGGTATAAGCGTCTCCAAGTCCTATCCGCTAGAGTCGAATTCCACTTACCCTGGTTCTGCGGCTCACCTCGCCCGCCTTCTGGTCCATCTCTACCACAATATCGCTGAGATTGGCAAGCATGGTATCTAGTGACGAGGCGCTATCCTGTATGTCGTTCAAGGCCTGGTACCACCCCTGCGCGTTGCCCTTCATAGCATCATAGATGTCGCTGAATTCTGGTCGTTGCTGACGCCAGGGGCGGTCGTTCTGGCTACTCAGGTAAAGGGCAAATTCTTTAATGGCCTTGAGCCCCTCCTCGGCGTCTTGAAATGTAGCATTGAGCGCGAGACTCGTCCTGTCGATGATATGCTCAATCTTCTCGTTCCCCGTCACGATCTGCAGGCGGAAGTCGCGATCTTCCAACATCTCCTCAAACGTCTTCATATTCTCCATGGGCAGCTTAAGGAACTCGATCCTCTCCCTAACGTCTTCCAGGGCGGTATTGACGTCTTCCAGCGTGGTCTCCAGAAACTCGTCTACTTCGTCGATGTGGTTCTGGAGGATGTCGACAACCTGCTCATTGCTGTTGGCGATGCCATTGAGCAGCAAGTACACGCCGAACGAGACCTGGGCAAGGAGCTTCCACAGTTCGTGGTGTTGCTGACCCGGCCGATATCTCCATAGATCGGCATGCAGTCCAGCTCCTTTCGGGCTATCCAGGAGACGTGTCCTTCGTTGCTTCGCATCACCAAATCTCAACTTAGGCTTTGCACCTCCCGCGTTGTTCGTTGCCTCGAGAAGAGACTCGGCAAAGGCCGGCTGCATGGCGGGAATGGGGTGAACAGGAACATTCGCCGCGGCTTCTTTCGTCTTCTGACGCATGGCTTCGGTGGATGGTTTCGACTCGACGACGGGTGTCCGCTGACTGGAAGGATACAGGTCGTCATCGTCTTCGGAATCCGTGAGGAGCAGAACAGAGCGGTCCTCATCGTGGTGGAGAGACAGGGGCAACGCCATGGCGGCCGCGTACCAGCAACCAGCTTGATACGACGCCTATGATCCCCACCCAAGCCTCGATGGTTTTTCCCTTTTCTTTATCGACTCCTTCCACTCACGACGATGATACAACACCAATCCACACAATCAATCGTACCCGACGTGCGTACCGTAAAAGGCGTGTGAAAGGTTGACTATGTTACCTGACACGAAAACAAGGGTTAGTGCCACCCGAGACCTAGTGTACTTAGTGTATGTAGTATGTAGTATGTACAGAATAGGTAGACGGGGGTACCTATAAGGCGAACAGATAGCAGTTTCGGGCACAGTCCAAGATGGGGGCTTACAAGATGTGGTGCCAAGGAGCTGGAACAGACAGCCGAAACGATGGTTCGAAGAGATACGTCGCAAGGAACTCGTATCGGCCTACGAATTGAGGCGTTACAGAGCGAGCTTTGCGATATGATAAGACAAGCAAGTACACACAGAGTTGCTATGTAGACAGTAGACAGTAGACAGTAGACAGTAGACAGTAGACAGTAGACAGTAGACAGAGGACAGAGGACAGAGGCAGAGGATAGAGCACAGAGCACAGAGCGCTGTACGTGAACCTGCGAACTTGGGTACGGTTCGATGGTTCCTCAAGCCGATTCGACCCAGGTGGGATGGTGGCACCGAGGGCGCATGGCGTAGCCCACGGCGAGAAGTGGGAAGTGGGAAGCGGGAGGTGGGAGGTAAGAAGTGGGAGGTGGCTGTCAGGGTCGGTTCGAGCTTCAGGTGATCGTCGCCTAGATTACCTAAACCGAACGACAAAAACCGATTCGAATCGTGAGATGTGACGAATTGGCTGCTGAAAGTTCAAAGTTCACCTAACTAATGCTACCATAAAGATAATATATAGGTTGGTTGGGTAGAGGAGAAGGGTGAGATGGTGTTGTATAAAGTATGTGTTCTGTGTTATGTGATGTGTTGTGTGTTCTCTAAACGGATGCAGCGGTAGCAGTGGCAGCAGAGCACCAACTAAGTAGTTGGAGCAGTGGCAGTACCAGGGACAGCAAAGTTGTATTGTTACAAGAGGTAGATAGTCAAGCTGACGGGGAACAGAAGGTTTTCGGAATGGTGGTGAATGATGTTGGCGAGAATATTCTCTATAGATGGGTGGACAAGCTTAAAATAAATTAGGAGTAGAAAAGTATAGACCACAGAATTGATGGGACGACTTCAAAAAGGAAACAAGAAACCTCCAGATCAGACTACCTACTGTATAGCAGAAATGAAGAAACGAGGCAGAGATAAAAATGCCACTCAAAATGCCAACGGCCAAAAACAACCAGACACCACAGACCAGACGCCAGACACACACACATGAGAGACGAGGGGGACAGGGACAGGGACAGGGGTCACGAAAGAATAACGGGAACGTGTTGGTTCGGTCCAGGGGCACATGGTAGCTAACGGGCTGGGCGGATATGTAGGCGTGCTACCTACAGTAGACCATGTCAAGTAGGTAGCTATACGTACTGTACTGCATGCACGCACGTACTCTAGGTATTCTGTATGCTGTAAGTAGGCGGTAAGTAGGCTAGATAGCGTATCCTGTAGATGCACTATCTAGGCGAGTCTCCTTAGGTAGGAACTATTGAAGAAAGACCTGCACAACAATTGGACATGGTGGGGGTGAGGGGGGGTTTGTACAAGAGGCGCCGCGGAGAAACAAGGGCGACAAGCTACTATAAGTTAGGCGAGGTAGTAGTTGCAGATGACCTATTTGGTGTTAAACACCTCGAATTGGCGCTGAATTAACTTGCAGAGGCACATAATTACCTTTAGCACTCAAATGGCTTTCTTACAGCCCTACAGAATACTATAGCTAAGATTGATATACAGTAATAGGGAACTTACCAACAGCTTGGAAGCTCCTCAGGTTTTTACGTGCGCACACTTCAAATGTACATTCTATAGGTACAAAGAAATCATAAACTATGTGTCTACTATAGGTATATAGTCCCTTGCATGTGTAAGTGGATAGACACCTATCTAAGCAATGTTAAATAATATAGTGCACCTACATGTAGATAGGTAGCCTTGGCTGTACTGTATGTAGACCTAGTAGTGCATACCACCTATATGTACTTATATCTACCTAGGTACATACCTACCTACTTTATACGACACAAGAATACCAGGTACATATAGTAGGGAAGAAAAAAAGGCGAGCCAAATACAAGAGAAATCCTTGCAACATAGAAAGCTTACATATATAGATACATGCATACATACCTACATACCTACACATGTCCACCCCATATTAATTGTAGGCCAATCCAAGTACCTGGGTTAGGTAGATATGTAATGTAAAAAAGGGGGAAAGGGGTAAAGTTTTAGATGTGTTACCTACCTACGTGGGCATAGGACATAGGACGGCACTGTTAGGCACATAGGTAAGGACCCTTAGGTACCTACATTCATACAGACCTATGCCTAGGTGCCCAGGTCTGTGCAACCCTACCTAAAGTCGGTACCTACATTGTGGCTCCATGCTGGCCCAAGCATAAAGATAGGTACATATTTAGTGCGGAATACAGGATCTAGAGCGTGGTACAGAAGGTTCCGTACCTGAACCAGACAGCTTCTACCGACAACCCTAGAAGTCCAGGATCAGATCATACCTGTTAATCTAGCTACCCAGGTAGGTAGGACAATATACTCCCTAGATATTATTTATCTAATTCTTAATGCTTCGTATTAAGTATCTACCACCGAGCATATTGGTATTACTCCCTTTTCTGCAGAATTTTCCATATTTGTTGTCAGATGAGTATACAAAGCTAGCCTGGCTAAGGCCGAGAGCTAATATTAAAGTTAACTTATCCTTGCCCGCCCCTTTGTTCTGTTTTTAAGCATCATAACCAGAATTACAGCTCTAAAATGTGTGCAGCGATACCCCGGGAATGTTGATTACTCTATAGATTCCTCCTCTTAAGAGTCTATGTATGTGACTCTAAGCGACCTCACACAAGGAGAGACATGCGCCACTCACACGGTTTGTTTAAAAGGTATTTTTACGTGATGTTATGCGCACTAGGCAACGGTTAACCAATACATCGACTAGTCGCGTTGCATATATGAGGCTCAACAATTTCTAGGCTACATAGACTGTAGGGTGTGAGTGTCTGTTGTCTCATAAAGGGAGAAAGTTTTTTCAAGATGTTAGTTGCTCATGAAACCTGTCACATCAATCTTATAACATATAAGCAAAACACAATATTGGCCACTATCTAATATTTTCAAATGCTTGTTTATTCCCTCCACATTTGGCTTCTTAAAAAATCCTAGCAGTAATAAAAAACATACGATAGATATAACATTGTAGTAAACGTGGATCAAGTGAGTAGAACTCATCAAGATCCATAATTACAGATTATTTATTTAGGTGCGCGATAAGTGATTATTTTGTTAATTTTCAAGACCTAGAAGTGTAGTCTAGGACCATGTTTATCTATCCAATGAAGCTTCAGACCAAAGGTATGTCGTCTAATCCTTCTAATTCCTAGGCGCTTAACTAATACAGTTCCACACCTTTGTCATAGTCTTATTATCACGATCCCATGTATAAGTAGCTGCAACCGTTTAAGTCCCCGCCTCCACACCAATCTAATTTGGCAGTATTATCGCGGTAACCCAGATAAAGATTCTTCCTAACATACAAATCCTCCCTGAGCTGCTAAAATCATGAGCTAGAGAGAAGCGGGTTTCATTCTCTTTATTGCATAATTTCTACCAAAACTACTACCTAGTGGTTATGCCCCTAGCTAATCCCGCGAGGTTATAAGCTCAACTGCGCCGGGAATTCTACTACGAAAATATTGTGTTAACAGATTACTTACCTGTCCACAAATTCTTCTTTAGTTCAATATGATTCTATCATAGTCCAGCCGTAAGCCATAGGAAAGTGACTACAGATGCTTATGTGCATTATTTGAAAACTGCCAGGCCCCCTCAAGTTTGTAATTATAGGTGATAGGCCATGTTGCTCAAAGACTCCTAAAACCTCCTCTCGACATTACCCTACCTATATACCAGAACGACCTCTCTTTGTTTAGTCTCCTCGTGATTTGCAACGGTTATCTTCTAAAGCCTTATGATAGCCTCTCCTAGTCCCTTGTGGTTTAGCCGCGGAAATAGCTGTGCCTTGTGGCACTCATTTTTCTTTTAGAAGAGTTCGGTATGGTTTCGATATATTGCATCTACATTCCATAATGAAGGCGCCATCCATGCCTACCGAAGTAGCAGACCCGATATGCCTCTGTCAAGTGACAAAGTCATAGGGAGCATGCTGCTAAGGCCCCTAGACGTATTTGTAAAAACATTGTGTTCACAAGAGGAAGAGATCCCCCAACTAAGCTAAAGAGGCTTAGGATCGATGATCTGGATACCGACACTTACACTGCTACCTAGCTACTAGATTACAGTGTTCTATATGTTACCTATCTTTACTCCAGATTAAACCTTCTAACAGCCACTTAAGAGGTCTTAATCTAGGCAAGCTGCAGGATCTCAAGTAAGGTGCTGCATAAACAAGTAGGTACCTAGGTAGGCTGGTCAGTCCTTTTAACAGAGGAAGCAGCGTAGCATACCTTTTATATCTACGGAAGTAGCGACATGTACTTATAATACAGGTATAGCTTTTTTAAGACTTAAGCAACTCGACTTATTTTAAAAACAGCAGCGACGCCTTGTTTGCCCTGTTTTTCTACAGATATACTGCCTATATTAGTTCTCGTCGTTTTTATCAACTTCACTTTAATTGATCTTTTCCACGGGTTATCCGTAAGATCACCTACAGCATTAACCACGGCATCAACCATAGCATCAACTACATATAACGATCATCTTGCTACCCTCACCTTTATCTTTAACCATCCAACCATTCTATACCAACCTACTCGTCCCCTCAAGTGGTACGGGCTGCTAGGTACTCACACGACTCGTTCTACTGTATAGAGTACGTGCAGTCACACTGAACTTGCTTGGATTTAGGTCTCACCTCAAGCTAATATAACATTAGTATTAGGTTAATACAACAGCTTCATCATGTCGGGTATTGACACAATCGAAAACATTATCTCAGAGTCTGCCATCGGCAGAAACAATGCGCTTGAAGAAGTAACACGTACCTACGGAAGAGAGGCCTTGGCCCGAACTATGCAAATAAAAACTTACGAATGCATTGTCCGACTTAGATGGGATCTTCGAGATATATTTTCAAAGATTAACAATTCTAGTCAGAGCGACCTACAATCGACAATCGAAGAGGCAAAAGAATATGCTGATGCTTTTATTAATAACAACAATAATAGCGGCCTCCGCAACGGTATCTTACCTGCACTTATCGCTGCAAACATGGACATTCTTAACGACTTCTGTCAACTGGGTAATAAACCAGGTGCGACTCATGAAAACAAATCTTTCGATACCCTAGAACAGCATAATATACAAAGCAACACGGATGTAGAACCAGAGCTTATAAAATTTAACCTATATTCCAACTGGAACAGTAACAATAACTGGCCGTTCGATAATAATAGTCAGCATAAGGTTTCTGCGTCGTTTCCACAGGCGAATTCCCATCGATCAGGGCATAATACAGCACCTAACAGCCAGCACCTGAAATTTAGCAACAACACTTCTTCACAGACACCTGGTACTTGTAAGTAATCTAATAATTGTTGCTCCTTACATAAGCTTAATCTGCTCTATACTGATATTCTTTTATAGCCAAACGAGGATCAACTCGACAAATACTCAGAGACTCAGACGATGATTCAGATTCAGACGTTGACCAGACCCGCGATAAACCTCCGTCTCGGGAATGCTCCGGCGGCCAGAGGCGCTCTTCTCGCAAAGTTGCGGCCGTTGAAACCTACAACGTCCGTCAGGCCTTCAAAAAGATGGCAGGACCACTAAAAGGACCAGAATTTGAGTTCTAATTACCCTCAATAAAGCTTATTTCCGATTATGCCGTCTGGGTTGTAGATTGATACAGGAAAATATTGCACTTTCTTACCTTCGAAGGTTTTGTTTTACGGCAACTACCAACGTGGCTCAACACTTATTTGGTTCTTCTGGGTATGATTCTACACAGATATTGCGACAAAGGTTGGAGAGTCAAGTGGTTGCTAAAATTGGAGGATGCAGGGTATTGAGACACAGGGTCTATTTTCTGTCTTAGAGTTTTATTTGCAAGTTATCGTAGTCAGCTACGAATGGGGATACAAATCAGGTCACCGTACAATGAAAGACATCTACTATCATGCCCCCTACCCCTATAACAGGATGATACTCCAGATTAGGACCCACTGTAGTTCATTATTATGTGACATGTTAATGGGTTGATACTGCCGAAAATTGGCTTGTGAGACAATGGCAATATTGTGGCGAGTGTGGCTGGTGCGATAAGAAGTCGGCAGTCGAGGTTCTTTCTACAGGTACTTAAGAAGGGATGAACACGCTGTAATCACCCCTATTCTTTCGAACCAGCATGCAAAACCCATTCTACAAGGCAACCACAAGATGGAATCCGGACATCAGGATAATGGCGGCGAACATCTCGCTATTAACAACACGTTCTTCCGCCGATTCTTGACACTGCTGGCATTACACACGACAGCCAAGTTTTATTCGCGAAATGGCATTTGCTTCCCAATCTCTAAACGCAAGATTGTCAAAAGGAGTACTCGAGTCCACCTGACCGAAGGCGCCACAATGAAATACTTGGCCGAGAACACGTCTATTCCTGTCCCCAAGGTGTATTGTTCCTTTGTGCGCAAAAAAAAAAGCATACATCGTCATGGAAAGAATACAGGGCGAGTCACTACCATTAGCCTGGGACAGTCTGTCGGAGGAATCACTCGAAGATGTCTTTACGCAGTTGAAAGGCATCTTTCAAGAGCTACGCTCTCTGACGCCTCCTCCGGGTACGGGTGTAGAAAGCTGTGCTGGCGGCTCCATGTACGACCATCGCATGTCTCGTCAGGACTACCGATTCGGTCCATTCAAGACAATCAATGAATTTCACCTTTGGCTCAGACGAGACTTCAAACTCGAAGACATAAAAGATCGACCAAGGGACCAGGATTGGCACGACCTCGCTGAGATGACCAAGCAACAAGATGGACCTTGGCCTCCGCCGAAGTTTTCTCATGGCGACTTGAATCCGACTAACATTCTGGTTCGGGACGGCAAGGTAGTTGGAATCATTGATTGGGAGTTCTCCGGATGGTATCCGGATTACTGGGAGTACACATCGGCCTGGTTCGGTAATGTTATCAGGGAGGGGTGGCAGCGCAAGATTGACAAGTTTCTCGATCGACCATCCCCCGAGACCTTTAAAATGGAAGAGATTCGCTGCAGAGCGTTCGGTGATTACTACTATTAAGATGATATGGGATGGCGTTGAATGTAATATCCATGGATACCTTTAAGTTTCTACACTAATACTCGTTGTTTATTATCTTATCATTGGTCAGGAATAAAATAATCATAGCTCAATACAAATGCGTAATACAAAATGCATCACGATATTTGAGATCCAGAAATGCTCTGTTATGAAATGCTCTGCTATGGAGTCGAGATCGCTAGCCCCTAGCTTCTAGGGCAGGATCTCCTCGCTTTCAAGAATATCCCAGGTTGGTCGCGGTCGTACCCAGTCCTTAGTAGACTCATACCGACCACTAGCAGTCTTATTTCCTACGTAACGCCTTCCGCACGCCTCAATCTTCTCCCAATCCAACTCAGCCGGCCCAACACACTTTCCGTCCTCCGCAATCGCGGCCAGGGCGCTGGCGACCCAAGTGCGACATCTCCATTCTGCATTGTTCTGGACGACGGGGACTCGGCGAAGGAGGGCGACGAGACGTTCCTCGTCTGTGATTTTGGCTATGAGGATGCGCGCCAGGAGTGTACTGGTGGTTTTGATATCTCTCAATGAAATTTCTTCAAATTTCCATCCATAAATGGAATTCGTAACGTGGAAACGTGTGCCTGCTACCATCTCCTTTTCCTCGTCTCTTGGCCCGATCATCAAGGTCCAGTGGTATCTAAAAGGGTCAACCCAGGTACAATTGAAAAGCTTCAAACTATTAGTGGGCTCACTTAAGTTTCTCATTGTTCACCACGCCGCTAGGATGGATCCCAATGTATAGCCGGAATCTGGTAGAATCCATGATTCTTGGTGTATACAGTGGCAAGTAACTAGATGGAAGCGTAACTTCGGGAGCCCTTTGCAAACAGAAATAGAGACATGGTAGTAGTACAAGATGGACTACCCTAGGACCATCAGCGTTGCTACTCGCCTATTCTTATCCCTTTCTAGCATACGAAGGGATGAGACATAAGGAAACGCTAAGAGGACTATACATCACAGGTATGCTCTAATTGGTCTAGAAGAACCAAAGGGATATGTCTAGACCGCATGTTTGCGCTGTCTCCTTCTGCTGTGAGATGTTCAATAGGATGCTATTCTTATTCATGGCTCTAATATTACTTTAAGCCCATAATAATATAAGAGGAACTAGTTATGAGCGTGTCTGGGAATAGTTATTTTACTCTTTGAAGAAATGAGAGAGATACCCTATTCTCGTTGCCACTTCTAAACCTTGAGATAGGACTCTCCTGAAAGTCAACATATACGGGACTCCTTGCACTGCGAGGCTGAAACTAGCTAAATGAGTGGCTGCTTCTAACGCACTAGGTAGTATACTCTCGCCAATCCTATAGGAAAGATATTTATGGCTAGACAACGCATGACTTCTTCCTCGCTGCGGTCTTACAGTCACACCTCGTAATAAATATTGTGCGTATCCAATAACAGCTACGTATGGCCCGATTACGCTTGCTCGTCTAGTCGCACGGTAGGGATGAGTGTGTCATGAGTATTATTTGCAATACCAGCAACCGAGGAGCGCTTCCAATGGTCGCTCATCGATATGGCGATAGCATGCACTAGAAATAGTGATACATTCCTAGCTGGGCTGCATATGTTGAGGGGAAAGGACTATGTAGCACAATTTGTTCTCGGCGGAGATTATTGAAGTCTAGATCCTCACTAACTTGCCAACAAGTATCCTTTCATGTTACCTATACCGGGGCTTTTGAATACAGATCTGTGTTCTACCAACATGACCGGCAGATTTATGATAATCACGGGAATAAAACGGTGACGCCGATATTATTCGCAACCTAAGGCTTTTGTTGAAAAATCGGATACTTGGAAGTAGATATCCATCTTTCTATGCATTTCACGTGCAGGGTAAACGTTTGGTTCCTAGAACTCTAAGGAGAGAATCACATGTAGGAGAGAGTAATAAGAGATACGGGTGTATATCAAGGATTGCCCACGGCTGATGCTGGGTCATACATGTAGCTTATACAATAATAATACCATATATAGACTGTAATATGAGGTCATAGACACGGAGAATGTGTAACTAGCGGTGGATCTTACAGTGTCACAGTTTCCATATTAAGGCAACTAAAAGGGGGCCTGCGGTGTATACGGACGTATACGAAGTCGTAGTGTACGCAAACGCGGAATAAAAGGAAGGAGAAGGATAGGTAGTTGATGTGTGACGGTCAGGAATACATGCCACAGAGTGACTACATTAGGTGGCTTATTAGGCTACCTAGCAGCCAAGGAGAAGAGCGTAGGTAGGGGTGTAGGTAGGGCTCTGTGGAAAGACTCTCTAGGTCTCTAATGGGGACCTAGGGCGCTATACATATGACCACAGCCATCCTAGAATATGAATAGTTACCACTAAGGTGTCTGACGACTTTAGGTATCATCTGGCAGTGACCGACTACATAAGTTACATAGAGCACATAGAAAATTGAATGGCGAGGTGTAGAAAGTAGGTACCTAGCTTCGACGTCGCCCCCCTTTTAGCATACCTAGCTGTCTACGATTTACTTATGATTTAGTCCTGAAATAAGAGCACGAAGAAAAGCAAAGACAATAATAGGCTACTTTAGAATGGGCCTCATAAGAGAATGTATAGGATAAATATGCGCGCCGACAATATATGGCACTGGCAGTTGAGAGGGCCAAGAAGATGATGCAGAAGGTGATGCGGCATTGGCTCGGCCACGGTATTGTAGCTAGTATTGTAGCTGTTGTAATGATTCATGAATAAGTAATGTCATGTCATTTTCTCTCAACTCCACTAACGCATTGGCTTGCCTGTTTACAGCCTCTTAACCTGCCTAGCTAGCGACGTAAAGCTACACGTAAAAGTAGTGTCACCTACTGACTTACTTAATTACTCCCCCACCCCGTAACTCTTCACACGGCTGAAGAAGAACGGCTTATCGTTCTTGAGCGTGAACTGTGCCCAGTCGTCTGTCAGACGGTTATAACTCCAGAACCCGCGCCACACAAGTTTGTTGTTGCGTGACGACGCTGACCGCCCGGCGCTACGCAGTGATAGGTCTAGGCGGTACATATACTTGGCACCCACGGCGCCCTCCGTCTCGACATACAGGTCACCTTCGCTTTCTGATAGTGTGGTCGATGAAGAGGCTTGTTTCTTGGTCGTGGGCGAATTGTATGAAGGGTTGAGGAGTTGGGGTGGGAGGTTGCTCTCGTCTCCGTCCATGCTGCGGTCTTGGTCCCGCGGCGAAGAGAGGCGCCAACGACCTTTGAGTGCCAAGGCCATGACGGCCGAGGGAAGATGCTGGTGTTGGTGTTGGTGTTGGTGCTGATAGGGGAGGCCGGATTACGACCTGTCGACGTGTCAGGATGAAGGAGGGAGTAATAGTGTGCATCTCTACAGTGATTAAATAGGATCAAGCACTGAGCCATCTGTTAATGAGGTGGGTAATTTTGTGGATTGATCTGGGCGTGTAATTCATGGTCTAGATAATCCGCTCTGCTGTCCTAACTACGTGTATGTGTACCGTCATTGACTGTAATATGGCCTTGTTCCCCTGACTAGACGCAATCATTCAGAGCGACATAAGCACATCGCATACCTCGTAAATTCCTCATCCGACAGCAATGAATCCAGCTCCTCGTCGTACAACCCCACCAGGACCTCGGCGCCACCAGACTTCTTGTTCCGCGGCAGGACCAAACACGTTCTGGTAAAGCTGTTGGACGCTTCCATCAGCAGCCGCATGGACTCGGGGCTGCCCTTATTCCCAAACACGGGCCCGTCCCCGAAGCAGATGGCTTCGAGCGGGATATGCATCAATGACGAGACTTGCATGTTGTTGCTATCGATGGGGGGCATACGCCGGCGCTTCAACCGGATCAGCTCGTCGTAGCTCTGGAGGTGGTCTAGCAGGTTATAAAGGTTGAGCAGGTTGGCCTGGTCGCCGTGGCTTGCATTCTGGCGCAACAGGGCCGTAACGGCGCCTAACGAGCTGTCGGGTGCCACCAGGTCGTTGAGTGCCATCTCCGAGAAGATGTTGAACGTGATGTTTGCCAGGTACGTGGGCGGTAG
>JAPESX010000862.1:0-13484 GCA_029590615.1 Nemania bipapillata
GGTGTGAAGGTTCTAACCTTAATTCTCGACACAGCTCTGGCCTACAACAGAGTCGCTAACAGCCGCTACTGGCAAGCATCCTACGAGGCGGCAAGACCAGAGATATCTACTACTTTAGTACTGACAAGGTAAGCTAAGTGATTGCCCTGGCTTGAGCTTCACTTGTCTGGCAGTACGCTGTAGTTGGTCTATCTATCATTATCTATAGATGGTAATGCAGAACCTTTCACGAGAACTTCACTTTTGAACATAAGGCGGGATATACAACACGTATGCCAGTACTGCACCATGTTTTTGAAGGTCTTTTGTCTTTGGGGTATTATCGCTTTCACTAATACATTCGGGTTTACAAACAAATGTAAACCCAGCACGGTCTGATCTGGATTGATCATGCTCACTTACGAGCATGGGCCACTACGCATGGCTTCGAGATCCTCTAATGCGACAATCCCAACACCATCTCCCTCCTGAGGATCGTTCCTAGCCTAGCGTGCTATAGTATCATTATTGGTGACTTTGCACCTTTCTTCTTCCTGAACCGATTGTCCTGATATTTTCCAGGACTTGTATTCAGCTCAGCCCAGCCTTGCCTTACTTCCGTATTGGCGGCCGAGCCCAAACCGTCCTAGGCACTATGCGTAGGCCACTATCATCATAACCTAATCGGCTGAGTAGGTGATAAATCCTAGAAATATGAAGACGGCACCCCCACAGACTGACCGATGTGTCATCAGCAAAAATCTAGAATCGTAAGGGTTGACGAGGGGGCACCAAGCCCAAATCCATGCATGTAATTCAAGCCGTCAAAATGTTCCAGGGTAACATTATGGCATCTTTCTATATTCGTCATGCTGGGTTTAGATTAGCGTCGCTGTGCCATAAAACTGGCCCGAAGAGCAAGAATTTGCTGCCGCTCGGCGTCGGGTAGCTGATCAATAGTCTCTTGTGGCAAGTTCATAACGGCTTGCATAAGGGCGTCTGGATCTTGTTGAGCCGCCGGGGGGTTGGCCGCAGGGGGCGCATAGTTTGCCTGACCAGTCGATGCAGTGGGGGGCGCATAGGCTGTAGCTACAGGAGGTGTAGATGTTGCCGGTGCTGCGTAGCTAGGCATAACTGGAGGATAGATCGGCGTCGGCTGAGCAACAGGGGGAGGAGCAGCACTCGTCTCCAGAACCGACTGGATTGCTTCAGGTGAGACTAGACCCATTAGCAATAAAGCCTGGAAGATAGCGTAAGAAAGCTGTGGTGCCTGTGCTAGAAGCTCAGTAGCACGAGCCGGGTCCGTAGTTGCCAGGGATTTCATCTGGGATAAGATGTCGAGGAGCTGCGAGGGAGGGAGGGTGTTGAGGGTCCGCGAGATGGCATCGGTGGCAGTCATGCCAGGTGGAAGCTCTTTTCCTGGTGGCAGAGGTGGCAGAGACCCTGAAGGCTGCGCCTGGGTCGTAGAATGTGAGACTCCATTGGTTGTCTGGCCGTAATTGGTGGGTGCACTGTTATTGTCGTCCCCATCAACACGACCCTCTGTACTGTAGTCGACGCGAAGTTTGCGGCCCATAATCTCGTGATCGTTCAAGTTTCGGACTGCAGAAGCTGCAGAGTCTGGCCAGGCAATGCAATTAGCGGATGCTGAACTGTTTTATTGTAGAATCGATGCAGGGCTGCTGAAAACATACCGGCATCTGGATATTCAGCGAAGCCAAAACCTTTTGGGCGTCCTGTCTCGCGATCGTAAACAAGGCGGAAGTTAAGGACCTTCCCAGCAGTGCTAAAGATGTCGCTGATTTGTTCCTCCGAAAGGCCTAACATACAAACACTTATTAGCTATATGTGCGTATGCGTAAGGGTAAGTCCCCAGCCATTACCATATGGGATATTTCCGACGAAAACAACCCGCGACGGTGGTTTGGTCGACATGATGGATGATAAGTTGTGCCTAGGCGCACAAAACCTGAGGGGAGAAGAAGGTAAACACTGCGAGGGCAGGAGATTATAGTAAGGATAGAGTTATGATAGGAGTCTCAATAGAGACAAAGGTCACCGCAAGGAATACCATCAGCCAGCGTAGATGGGGGAAAAATGCGACCATACACCAATTGGTAGGTAGCTAGGCTGGTATGTAGCAGAGCAGCATGAGAGAAGTGAAAGAGGTTCAACCAACCTACTAACTAGACTAGGCTAACCTACTTGTAGATTTGTCTAGAGATTTGGAGTGGATACCTGTACTATAAAGTACCTAAGGTACTCTGTACTAATCGATAAGATCATCTCTACGTACTTATACTTATAGAAGTATTATGTATGGGGTACGCACGCCAATACCTGACTGCAATTCATTTAACGGCTCTAAATTGAAGGAATCTAGACATATAGATGCTAAATACTGAAGCTGAAACACTTGTGATAGAAAGCGTATGCATACGTATTCCGTTTACCTACTGTAAGGCACTCATCCATAATTCATCGACACCGATCCATCATCGGGGCCAAAGATGGTTTAGGGCAACGGACTACCTAGCGGGATATAAATATGGGTCTATGCACAGACTCCGGGGCGGGACTACCAATTGCCCCAGAGGGATTCAGCCAATAGGAAGCTGTTTTCAGCAACAGCTGGAGGCTGCCNAAAAAACGGAATTTACCAACTACCCATCGGAACTTGGCTCAAGAGAAGCTCCTCTTCTAGCCACTGCCTTGACAGACTTACTCGAACCCACCACCTAGGTTCATCACCTACACCCCTCCACCACCAGAATATACCGGTTGACGAAAGCGAAATGTCGCGCAATCCCATCGACGAGTATGTGTCGAGGATGCGGTATATGGTCCGCCAGAGCCGAGGGTCCTTCCCCGGAGGCGGTCCTCCTGCGGGTGCTGGCATGGCGTTGGGAGCCGTTGTTCTTTTCGTTGGCGGAGCTGCGCTACTTCAGAACTCGCTTTTCAACGTCGATGGTGGCCATAGAGCAATCAAGTACAAGAGAATAAGTGGTGTGAGCAAGGAGATCTATAGCGAGGGTCCGTCTGACTCCCCGGAGAGCCTGGCGTCGTCTGCTGTTACTGACCCCGCCATTGCCGATTAGGAACCCATATTATGATCCCCTGGTTCGAGACGCCCATAACCTACGATGTCCGTGCAAAACCGAGAAATGTGTCTTCTCTCACCGGCACCAAGGATTTGCAGATGGTGAATATCACGTGCCGTGTGCTATCCCGTCCCGATATCAACGCCCTCCCACAGATCTACAGGACCTTAGGGCAGGACTACGACGAACGTGTGTTGCCTTCGATTGTCAACGAAGTGTTGAAGAGCGTGGTTGCGCAGTTCAATGCCAGCCAGTTGATCACGCAGCGTGAGATGGTTGCTAGACTAGTCCGAGAGAATCTATCTAGACGAGCGGCACGATTCAACATTCTGCTAGATGATGTATCTCTAACCGTAGGTTTCTCATCATATCCCGTTTACCCGGGTCACTCCGGCCGTCCCAATGCTAACTCTAACTCGCCTTTCAGCACCTCGCTTTCTCTCCCGAATTCACAGCTGCCGTAGAGGCCAAGCAAGTAGCACAGCAAGAGGCACAGAGGGCGGCCTTCGTGGTAGACAAGGCAAGACAAGAAAAGCAGGCCATGGTTGTTAAGGCGCAGGGTGAGGCACGATCGGCAGAACTCATTGGTGAAGCCATCAAGAAGAGCAAGACGTACGTGGAGCTGAAGAAGATCGAAAATGCGCGGGCCATTGCTGCGCAACTCCAGGAAGCCGGAGGCAGGAACAAACTACTGCTTGACTCAGAGGGATTGGGCTTGAACGTGTTTAGTAATGGCGATGATCAAAACAAGAAATAAGCAAGCAAGCTCATGGCATGATAAAAAAACCCGGGAGGGAAATCTCCACTGTATGTCTATAACCTACTCATAATCAGTGTATATTAACGCCAGAAGCTCTTCTGTCGACACTTGTACGTGGATCCGGGCTTTCATAGTCTTAGGGCCTTGAGAAACAGGACTAAGCCTCAGTCCATATGTCTCGACGTTAAGCTCTAGTGACAACCTTGAATCTAGGCGGCTATAGTTGTCTTAGAACAAGACCATCGGGGGATGAGAAAGCTATAAGATATCGATTACTACCTATAAATCGTTGCTACTTATACTACGTTTAATAAGTAAACGGCGGTTTCTATAGACAAGTTAACAGGCTAGGGCGGCCCGCAATACACCTATCACCACAGAATAACCCCGCCTCCCGGGAAGCTCATATATATAATATACCACCCTGGATGGGAATGGAAACTTCACCTTAACTATGCCGCTTTTAGGTCAAGGATTACTTTGCGAAAACCGAAAGGAACGAACATGCATATCTTCGAACTGGGTGTTGCAAATGTACGGCTACCCATACCTAGCATTTATTGAGGCTTTAGTTTACAGCAACTTTCGAAGGTTTAATCAGAATTACTTGATAACCACAAAGATTTAACTAAAAGGGCAAATTATTATCAGATAACTCTTTAGGAATAATAAAATAAACGTTATACATATTACCTAAAGAGAATTAGGTGATCACGCTAGAACGCATATACCTAACATATGCATCTTAAGGTATAAAAACACAGGCCATTTATCAATAAGGTAAGCACACATCATCCCATAGGTCTTTTCTACTCTCTATGTCCTGGATTCTGCCAGTGTTAATATGATCTTCTTCAAATTTAGTCCCCGATAGATATCCCGACGATCGGGCGCCTAGAATTATGCCGGTTTCCCCGTGCGTTTACACGTTTGATTTTCATGGGTGTACAGAAGTAGAGAATCGTACCCCAAGTTTCATCTCCACGCCATGGAAAGACTGTCTCGGCAGTATGGCTTCAACTAATACAGGCCGCTTGTTCTAATTGCACCCGGTTCGATACTTCAAGCTATCAAGTAACTATGCGATTCATTACAGGTGTGTCGGTACTAAATGAGCTCAACGATTATATGCTGTATCGATCTGTGCTATACCTATCTGACCGGTCTACCTCGTAGAAAGCTATGATCTGAGGATTTGAAATGTGGGCGCCCTCCGTAAAACGCTCTAACAATCGCTCAGCTCTTTTTATGAATATACGCTCAGACGTTGTGTGGCTCTCTATGCGCAAGACTATTTGCCGTGGTGATCGTCGACGGAAGACTGCCACAATTATGCCATTGTGAATCTAGCGCTCGAAGGCGTGCACAACATCCTCTTTAAAAGAGAACGATGGCACATGTGAACTCTTGACCCCACGTTACTCAATTTCGGACTTGGAGAAGCCACAATGAAGAACCCCTCTTTGCTACTGCTGCTGCTTGCGATCACGATCGATGTCGCTGCTGGAATTGGCCGGCGTGAAAGCTGCTCCAGCTTACACATCTTTGGCGCTCGCGAGACGACAGCGCCGCCAGGCTTTGGCACAGCGTCTACGGTCATAGACCTTATCAAGCGTGTATATCCGACCGCATCGACGGAGGCTATCACTTACCCTGCTGCGGGAGGAAGCCTATACGGCGCGAGCGTTGCTGCAGGCGTTCGGGCGGTTGCGGTGCAGACCAACACTTATTTTCAGAACTGCCCGAACAGTGTTTTGGTCGTAGTCGGTTACTCTCAGGTAAGCCGTCTTTGCGCAAGGGCAGATTCAAAAGCGAAAGCTGATCTTGAAGGCTAGGGTGCCCAGGTTGTAGATGACGCTTTCTGTGGAGGGCCGGATGGGTTCTCTCTAAATACAACGAGAGAAAGTGTATCGGCCGGAGTCAGCAGAATGGTAGCGGCAATTATCATGATGGGGAACCCGCGCAATGTGCCCGGAAGGGTGGGAAATATCGGCAACGCGACTGTTGGGGGAGTAAGTAAGCCCGTTGATTTATATGTATATTCATTGATCTGGTGCACGCAGTTCGCTGCCCGTCCCGTTGGGTATCGTTGTCCCGCTTTCTCAACCATAATTCGATCGTACTGCGATGAAGCCGATCCGTTTTGCGCCAAGGGCAATAGCAGTGCGACACATCAAGGATATGGACAAGTCTACGGCCAGGACGCGCTCAACTTCGTAACACAGAGGATAGCTATAGCCAGCACATCTGCTGGGGAGATGAGGGCCAAGCGAAATGACGTGATGCTTGCGATGACTTCACTTGTCTTTATCTTGATGTCTATACTGATCTAGCATTGGTTTCGCATATTCTAAGACATTTCTACCCGGTCTTCTGAGACAACGGCTTCTGGTTCATGAAACTCGGGATTGCGCAGGACGAGCAACTGTTAAGTGCTGGAATGGCATGTCTAGGGAAAGCGGGTGGCGTAACGTGGGCCTAGGTATAATAGACGGAAGAGGCAGGATAAATGATTCACTATCAAATCTAATGCGTACGAAAAATCACTCAGAGTGGCGTGGTCTCGATAACTCCAACTATCTAGGCTGGAATGTACTTCGGCTGGGTAACAGCCATCAATCGAGGCAATGCTTGAGTTGGGCGATCTGCTTTCGCTGTCCCCAGCCTAGTGATAAAATGGTGTCGAGATGGAAGCATATAAAGCGAGAAGAGTTTCTCATGAAACGGTAACTTAGTATCCTAGGAATAATAACCCTTATCTAGTAACTTCATGCGACGCGGCGCAGTAACGAGTCTATCTGAATACTCTCGATTTTTTTCCCTCTTTCTGCTAAATACGGAGAAAATGAAGTTAACTACTGTTTCTTTATTATTATCTTCAAGCATACCTTTTACAAGCGCAGCCTACAGGCCATCCAGTTCCAACAACATTGCTGTCTATTGGGGTATGGTTATATGCTCTATGTTCTCACGTCCAAAACTGACTATGACTAGGTCAGAACTCCGCCGGTGGCGCGCACACCCAGCGGCAACTCATCGAAGTCTGCCGAAGTAAGTCAACAACAACGATTTGTATCATTACTCTTGTAATCAGTAGGCTAACAATTTGGTTCTTAGATGACCAGGATATTGATGTAAGCATATATCAGCTAGGTAGTGTTAACATTCCTAGGTACTAAACAAAGTACTACCTAGATCATCCTTCTCTCTTTTCTTATAAGCGCAACGGATATAGACAAGGGTCTTAACTTCGCCAATTCAGATCGACCTACAGAGTAAGGACTCATTCATATCATTCTTTTTTATGTTTGTAACATAGATATCTAACTTTAACTAGAAAGGATATTATTGAATGTCAAACCAAGCATAACAGTAAGTACAGCAGCCAGCACCTTTCTTTCCCCTCCTTTCAGCAAAGCTATTTTAATCCATGTCCTTATATCCGAGCCAAACTCTTGTTGAGAATGAGCCAAGTTTTCGCAACTAGTCATAAAATCTAATAATTCATTCTTACAGAGACCCTCCTTCTATCGCTTGGCGGAGCAGCAACAGACAACACCTGGTCTTTCACAAGTCAAGATCAGGCAACAGATGCTGCGAAAAGAATATGGTCAGCCTTCGGGCCGGCGTCGACGTCGTCGTCAGAAAACTCAACGATTCGACCTCTTGGGTCAGCCTCCGTTGATGGCTTCGACCTGGATTTCGAGGCACCTTATTCCAACATCCACGTGTTCACCCAGCAACTACAGAAACTCATGGACCAGGAGAAGACAAGGAAATTCTACATGTCTGCGGCGCCCCAGTGTCCATACCCTGACATGAATCTCAATCCGGTGTTACAGGGGGCTATGGCCACAGCCCTAGACTTCGTCTTCATCCAATTCTACAATAATGCGCCCTGCGACTTACGGACCCGTGACGGCTTCAAGAAGAGTCTGGAGACATGGGATTTACAATGGGCGAAGTCGAGCGGTGCGAAGATCTTCGTGGGGATCCCCGGCGCCCCAACTGCTATTGGAGCGGCGAACAGGGAGTCGTATGTGGAGGGCGCTGTCTTCGCTGCTGACTACGTGAAGGAAGCTCAGAAATACGCCAGTTTTGCCGGGGTCATGGTGTGGGATATGAGCCAGCTGGATAACAACACCGCATTCCTCCCGCCCATCGTGAGTGCGCTCGGTGGACGGGACGATAAAGCGCCAGCATCGAATGCCACTGCTTCAAGCAATGGAACCCGGGTAGACAAGCTTAGATATAGACATGCGAGGGAATTTAGTCGGTATTAGATAGACATCATGACGGCACGAGCATACGACATAGATAGACGATTTTTTCATCATATTAGTTAATAATTCTTGTTCATCCTTCGCCGACACCATAGTCATCATAACCTCCCTTTGGTCTTGAAGGCCCATTCTCGTTGAACGACCCCATTCCTCATGACGTTGAAGTGCCGTTGTATGGACATAACTTGTTCTTGTTGAAGACTTCGTCCAACCCGTCGGTGCATCCATAGCATGAGCACATCTGTAAGGTCATTGCGTAAGCCCCTGGATTTTAGAAAAACGTAGTCTTGAAATGATTTGACTTAACCCCCGAAAACGCCACATCCAACATACATGCCGTACTCATTAACTCGCTCCAATTCGCCAGAACTTCACCTAACCGCATCCATAGGTATAAATAGTCCCAATAGCATATGTCTTGCCACCCCATGCGTTTCTTCTGTTACTTGATGCAGCTGCCTTCCTATTCCCATGCTCTTGCCCTCGCCTCTTACTCGGTCTCGAGTCCTCTGCGCAATAAAATCCAAGTTGACAGAAGTAGTAAGAGAGAACTCACCAACTCTGGAGGGTCAACACACTTAAATATGTCCGCCGGGTCCTTGCTAGCGCCTGCCCACCCGAGGATGATCGCATTGTAGCACCCGCTTGCGTCCATGACGGGCTCGCAGGTGTAATCGTCCATAATGCACGGGCCGGTGGTCGCGAGGGCATTCGCCACGAGGGCGGCGAATACGGTGAGTGTTGAAAGTGAACGCATCTTCAAATTGTTAGGTTTTATTCTGTCCCGGCGGTTTTTGGGTTTGGGAGTATTTGGATGTCGGCTGTGCTTCTCGGTGGCCTGCCTTGGAGCGAGCGAGGACGCGGCTTCTTGCGACTTATACGATACGGGTAAAAATAAGAAACCAAGGGTATCTTAGTATATAAAGAGCGTACATGTGCTGCGATATATAGCAAGCAATCGAACTCCAGCACCCTAGTCTAGCGCCTGCGCCGCGAGCCCCTATCCCCTCTATTAGGGGGAGAAGCATCTCTAATAGGCCACTTGAAAACGCCGAGATGTAAAGTAATATAGACCTCAAATTAATCCACGAGGCTCGAACCTGGGATAATTATCGATCGCGGTTAGCGAGTGTGACGAGAGTATGTATATTTAGCCTGGATGGCCAATATCGGCCTGCAAGTGTCGGTAGTTGGCGACCAGTTCGACGGTATGAACCGATANNANTGAGAAGMTGGCTAGACAGTGGTGCACCTAAAGGGTTCTATAATGAGGAGTTAACGACCAGTTTTGTGTTTTGGATTAGGTGTTTGTTAGTTAAAGTTAGGTAATTATTTGATGATTGACTCATGATAATAGTAGAATAACCATTTGAATAGTTCGGCATAATATCATGAATTATATAATGGTTTATAATTTATAACATGCTTTCAAGCTTAGTAATAACATTGATTTTAAACTCATATGAAACAGTATAAATAATAGTAAATTTCACCAGCACCTAAAATCAAGTCAAACTCAAGCTGTAAACAATACACTGTCCGCAGTTAGTTTAAAGACTTAATATATTATACATAGTTACGGTCTAGTCCACCCTGGTCCCCTTCCCTAGCTATAGGCCATATAACCCACTTCAGAATACCCAGTTGCCACCATGGTTATTCTAATACTTCTTTGAGAAGGTTGGCTTTATCGGGTAGGCCTGTGATTAATAGGAGGCGGGGATATATATGCGGTATTTGCAGTCGTAATAGCCAGCAAGCTTCCGCTCACAGTTCTATCTTCTAATCCCAAATAGAGTACCGTTTCTCGATAGTCGTAAGAGCTGTGAGTGCGTAACAGCGAAACTAGTAGTAGTATCACCCAAACTAGCCGACTCGCGGTTTTCAGGGAGCAGCTCATTTTCCGCCGTCCTTCTTTAGCCCAACCCCGCAGCGCAGACTACTCTCAGAACTAAAATACTCCTATAATTATTGGACCACACCCGGAATATTTTGCACAGAAGCAATTTGTTATCTTGGAGATCGTAACTATCCTCAATGTAAGGAGTCCTATCATTAGCACTAAGCTGCAAATATAGATTACTAAGCTAAGATTCGCAAGTGAGGCAGGCCTTAGGTTGTTGTTCCGTCGCGGCGAATCAAAATATGAATTGCGCAATTATCATTGAAGGTTGTTAGGTATATTCCTCCTATTCCAAAAACTTGGTATAGACTTAGATTGAATAGTGAAGGAAGAAAGGACAGATTAGACTAGTTACATAGGAAATTCTCATCATTATATGGACAGTCCTTCCTCTCACCCGTCGACGCTGCTCACATGGCTCATTGCCTATTTACACGTTCATGGCTCAGTGAGTCCCTTGAGCTATGGCTATCTCTGGCTCATGACCTCTCCGCCAATAGGAGCTAGTGAGCCTTCTGAGTCCGTCACGTGACCTTATCTTCTGGCTTGCTTCCCCGCGTCGTCATCTGGTCTTTTGCCTGGTTACTTGGTCGCGCGTTGGGCCTTCCGCTGTTAGTTCATAAAAAAGATGGCAGATATGGCAATACGTTGGCACTTGCCGACTTGCAATAATCCATCAGTGGTCGTAAAGAACGAGACTCCCCACTGTACAGCTTGCGGTACTTCACCTAGCCCGGGGAATATCTTCGTATCATCAAAGAAACACCCCACTAGTGCAGTCGCTTCACCGCCCCATGAGCTACAAAGGGATCTAAATCTTTCATGGCCTTCAACAGTCCGTTACGTTAAACCAGAGTCAGGCCGGAGCACAGACTTACAGCCGACAAACTCACGGAACGAGAACGGAGATAGCTTTTCTGATGTCGAATCGGGACAGAGCGCTGAAATAAGTCTACCTAATTGTTCCATCATATATGAAGGGACGCTTGCGCCGAACGGGTTACGTTTAGTCTGTCTATATGCTACTGCGGATTCGTCATACCCGCTCCACGTCGACTTAGAAACCTACGATGATCAGAATTGTCCAGAATATGAAGCGGTTTCGTATACGTGGGGAGGTGAAGACGAAGACTCGACTCTTTGTCGGCCCGTATTTATCGGCGCCTTCTGGGACGTCCTTCCACAGACTAAGAATTGTTGGGAGCTTTTGAGATTTTCTAGGCCAACAAGGGGCATCCGGCTAATATGGATCGACGCGATTTGTATCAACCAGGCCAACCTCCGAGAAAAGGAACAGCAAATCAGCAAGATGGCTATGATTTACCGAAATTCCTCTAGAGTCGTAGTCTACCTAGGCCCAGATATCACACATACACAAACGGACTTAGAACATTTTCCGCGTCGTCATAACCTGCACAATCTCCAAGATATGGATCTTTCGGCTCTAGTTTCCGGTAGGGGCGGCTGCAAACAGCTTAGCTGGAAGGATATATTAGCCCGCAAATATTTCAGCAGGGTTTGGGTTGTCCAGGAGTTGATCTATGCCCCGCAAATCGTAATTCGCATCTGGGACGTAGACTTCTTCCTTGATTCCCGCGGGTCATGGAGGGACAAATCGATTGAACTCCAGGCGCCCTGGCTTCGTCATATTGGACAGCAGGCATTCTTTGGGGTCGAAAACATCTGTCAAGCCTTGCAACTCGTTGCGAAATCCAGGGCTACCGACCCTAGAGATAGATTGTTCGGCATACTTAGTATGGTTTCAAATGTTCCATTAGCAAACAAATTGTATGTTAACTATTCGTTATCCAATAACCAGCTATGGGTTGGCACCTTCGCTCATATCCTTCTCGTCGAACATACCTTCTGGATTCTTCGCCATTGTTGTGGTCACAGGAGTCCAATAGATAGACCCTCGTGGCCCCCGAACTGGGACTCTCTAGAAGCGTGGGCCAAGTTTGCTAAACCGAACAGACGCCAGGAAAAGGACGAGTTCCTGGCAAGAGTCTCTGGGCGGTCACAATCGGAGCGTTGGACTGTCGGACTCTTGCCATCTGTCGATTCGAATGTTGCGTGGGACCGCGATCTGCAGGTATGTGCTTCGACCGGCACACTAAAAGGGCTACATCTACAGAAAATCCTCAGTAGTCTCTCTGTTCCGAGGTATTGTGGTCATAGTGGGAGACTTGGCCTCTTCGAGATCCTAGAGGGTGAACTTGCCTTCTACTTATCCTCTACGGAACGCCTAGACATACTTATCGACCCGGCAAGGGACCACCTTTTCGCGTTGAATACCCCATCGAAAGATCACGGCGATCAAATTTTCATGATCTTGAGGGATAATGGTCCACCTGCATCCAAGGTCTCAAGCTCTTCGCCTTCAGCGCAGTGCTTGAACGAAGATTCGCGCTGTTCTTCATACCGGCTTATAGCAACCTGCCCCGAAGTATGCTTTACGGCGAAGAAAGACAGTATATTTATACAACACTTCGAGCACCTTGAGGACTCTAAAAAAGCTTCTATAGGAGGTGTAAATTGGAGTATCGGGAGTTCGCCATTGTGGCGGGACAAGAGAAAAGCATATTATACAATCCCAACGGGGATCGCTCAATCCACTATACCCTCACTTGTTCTCAAAATCAAACAGATCCTGGACGAGCCACTGGGCGAGGTATTGAATCATCTATTCGATTTTGGCCCTGACTACATGTTATCAAATCCCACGATAAGGGCCATGGTGTCTGCACGCGGGCTAAGGGGGCCTTCCCGCTGGTATATCTTACCACTACTATTGTTCAAAGCGCGCTATAATATCGAGCCCATCGATGAAGGGGAACTCTTTAGGTCGTTGGTGGATTGTTTCGACGCTTCCATTGACCCGATTATTTGCTCATTCGGCGGAAACTCATTTATCGCCTATGGGCCCACGTTGAGTTTGGAGGGGATAGTACCCCCAGTCGACGTACGAGAAGGGCAGATGAGTGACTCCTTATGGCAACTGCATAGCGACGTTCTCCGAGGTTCTTCTTTGGATGTGGCACCCAACAATGCTCGGGTCTCCAGGCGTGAGAGCATCTGCATTGTATCGCAGGAGAAGCTAAAGGACATATATGAGTATTTCAGACCCAACCAAATGGAGAAAATTCGAGTATTGCGACGCTCAGCGATCAAGACCACGTGGGTGCAAATCGCTGTAGGACTACTTGAAGTTATATGTGGTGTTATGGGTTCTAGCATTTTTGAGGGCTGGTGGCCGTTACTAGAGTGTTCGGAAGCAGAATTAGCCAGCTTTGTCCAGTCTTGGATTCGGGACAATATTGGGTTCAAGAGTCTTGTCCTCGATGGTAGCATCTACAAGGTGGATTTATACTAAGATATGTAGGGGTAAGATGTTACATTTTAGATGAAATTTATTTATTAAAATAAAAATAATTATGCTATTAATTTATTTCATTTTT